>JASDQU010737683.1:26775-54425 GCA_032191745.1 Picea mariana | reverse complement strand
CCTCATCCTTGCCTCCTCTTCCCACCCCTTTCTCCACACCACTATCTCCTTGGTTCTCCCCACCTCTTCCTCCTTTTTTTCATCTCCCCCCTCTCCACCCCAACCTCCCCATTGCGCACCAAAATTTCTCTTGTTTCCCACCTCTTACTATTAGGATAATAGTAGGAAAACATAAATAAATGAAATAAATTTTATAACATCCATAGAAAAACATGTCCAACATGTGATATGAACCCAAAATATGAATTTAATAAACAAAAATAAAAATAAATTAAATCACACATTAAACAAATACAATAAATACACATATCACATTCCCTAATAAATAATAATTAACGACCTTTTGTGACCATGAATATTTTATAAAAATAATACTATATATTCTATGTAAGAATCTCTGAGAAGAGTAATACTCTCTTCTATGAAAAATCATTTGAAATAAAATATAAATAAACATATAAATATATGAAATTGTATTTTCTTACCATTGTGTCCACTTGTGTCCTCCCCCATTTATCCTCCCTCACTCTCCCCACTACTCTCTCTCTCTCTCTCTCTCTCTCTCTCTCTCTTCCCCCATTCAATCTTACCTCCTCTTCCCTCCCCTTTCTCCACCCCACTATCTCCTTTCCTCTTCCCACCTATTCCTCCTTTTTGTCATCTCCTCTGTCTCCATCCCAACCTCCCCATTGTGCACAAAACTTCCTATTGTTCCCCACCTCTTACTATTAAGCTCATACTAGGAAAACATAAATAAATTAAATAAATTTCTAACATCGAGAAAAAAACATGTTCAATATGTGATATGAACACAAAATCAAGCATTAAACATATACAATAGATGCACATATCACATTCCAAAGAAGACAACTTCCATTAAATAATAATTAACAGCCTTTTGTTACAATGAATCTTTTAGAAAAATAATACCATATATTCTATGTAAGAATCTCTTAGAAGAATAATAATCTCCTCTATACAAGAGCATTTGAAAAAAAATATAAATTTATCAAATTAGATTTTCTTACCATTGCATCCGCTTGTGTCTAAGCAATCTACCGTTCCCATTAATCGATTGCTCAAGCAAGAGGAGAAATACCATAAATTAAATATGATAAAGTATCACATAATTGAATAGAGTGAGTAATTAAATATAATAAGTGAACATAATGTACATGTAACACTTTAAGGATAAATTAGATAGAGTAAACACAGTGATATATAACAATACTTTTTGAAAGGATGTGGAGTTGAATTGACCTCTTTCTCTAAAATATTAGATATGTATGTTTGAATGCAAGAAAAATAAAATGTTATAAAGGTATGGTTGAATGCAATAAAAAAATATAACTGCTTCACTTGTTTATATCAGGTAGATAAAGTTGATTAAACCATTTAATTTAATATCTCTAGAAAATTAAAGACATACCTAAAATTGATCTTGTGTCATTTACTTTCCCAGAGGTCATCGCTGGATTTGGAAATCTCTCACATCTTCGAAACATAAAATTATTTCCCCTTCTCACTCAAAGGAAAAACCATTACCTATTAAAATGCTCTATCTATAAATGCTATTTTTGTGACAACATATTTTCAATCTTTTACAGTACATAACAAATTGAGACAAGAATCGTAGCATTGTTCAACGCAATTTTTTTCTTAATGAAATGGGTATTGCATGTTTATATCTCATATCCTCAAAGAAATATGAAAATGTAGTCATCTACAAACTAAAACACAGAATGAAAATAAAATTATCCTAGAATTATCTGCAATATGTAGAAAGGACACATAATAACAATTTTTTATTCTACATATTGTGTAATTTAGAATCTAAAGGTATTGCATGAAAACTGTAAATAATATTCAAAGCATGTAGGCACAACATAGTTCAAAAATAGTTCATCTGCGACTTCTTCTGGGTAGATTGCATTAAATAAATTAGTATTTTCTCTTCACCTCACTTTGTGACGCGAGTGGGAAGTTCTGTGTAGAAGCCTCATAAAGAAATCTTCACTCGTTGTTGTTCCTGTAGCCATGCTTCCTCCTCTCAAGTATCCTCTATGAAAAACTTAAAAATGCTATGAAACTAGACACATAAACACAATAACCACGCTTCATTATAGGTAAATATAAACCTTCCTTCTCCTCTCTGCTTTTTTTAGGTTGCAAAAAATAAATATTGAAAATATTTGCACTAACAATGATACATGTGTTTGACTTGTTTAACCCACTCACAAACTTTTGTCTTGTCTAACAGGCTCATCTAGACATGCAAGTGTTGCTATTTTTCTCGGCCAAGTGACAAAACCAACACAACGGATTGGTGACCATACTGGGGATCGGTATCAAATTCCACCCTATTTGAGCTTAGAGAGAACTTCTTTTTAATCAATTTGTCTTGCATGTACCAAAACCGCCCTAGCCTTACCTGTCAAAGGAAAAATGCTGAGTTGGAGGAGGATAATTTCACTCACAAATTTCCCCTCCCCCGACGCGTAACAAGAAGTGTGTGGATCTTCCTACCCATAGACGGACATTCTATGCACTGTGCGCACTACAGACTTCTTTACTCTGCACATTCTATGCATTGTGCACCCTCTACACACCTGTCAGAATTGTAACCCATGCACATATCCAATTTTTTAAAATTGTAATGTTTTTTTGATGATTTGAAGGCCCCTAGCCTTCATATTTTTTCTTTCATACACTTTGTAATGCACATGCACTCCACTTAGAATCCTTTCCCATATGAAAGGATAGCTAAACAAAGGCGATTAGGGGGTAAAAAGAACCAAATATTCTCCTCTTTTTCTTTGGTTTCCACATGGATGGCTTGTTTAGTTTGTAAAATTTTAAGTTGATATTACTTCTATCATACATAAAACACTCACATTGGGACCAGAAATAAATTTGATCATTGAGTATTCCCTTCTCTCGCACCCTAGTGTGATATTGAGTATCAGAAAGGTGGTTAATGGGACATTTCATCTCCCTTAACAAAAATATTTAGGAGAGGACAAAGCCCCCTAGGGCTCCTCTTAGTTTCTTTTGAAATCATCTTAAGTTTGTAAGGACCCATACATGCCCACATGTTGAAAAATTAGGATAGTTACTTAAAATTGTTTTCTTAATTTACATCACTAGGGAAGTCCAAAGATCAAAGTAACGGGCCCATACATGCCCACATGTTTACAATCTAGGATAGTTTTCAATATTTATTAATGTAAACAACATTTAGGGAGTTTAAAGGATTTGTAAATGACCCATTTGTCCACATGTTATTTCTTTAGGGATTTTAAAATTCTGCAAGGTTGTACCAATGAAACTTAGTAATCTAGGTAACAAAGTTTTGTAAGGACCACAGGAATTCCACATGTCGCAATCTCACACCTAAATTATTAAAAACTTGGCACACTTTTTCACTTACTCAGACACAGTCACTCCTCACTCACATAATTTCCATTTCGAATTGTGGAGGTTGAAGTAGGTTTTTCCCAAAGGAATTCCAAAACGTCCCACTATTTGTTTGGAAATTATCCACACCCACTTAATTCAAATGAGATTGTTTCACACCCCCAATCTTTCATCCCACCACACCTAAAGTTTTTCTAAAAAATCACTAATTTTTCCTCCATAGGAGGTGCCAAAATAATTTTTTTGGTCTAGGTAGGATCTCGGGGGTAGGCATCCAAATAACCCCCCGTTATCTGGTTCTCAAATTTTCAAACATTAGAAGTTGACAAATAGGGAACTTTCAAATCCTCCAAGTCAAGTGTTCCTACACCATAAGGCAGGGAGATACTCATGAAGGGCTAAAGGCCGAGGTCCAATTATTCTGTGCATCCCCCCTTGAGTCACCCAACTCTTGGAAGGGATCCAGCCTGTGACTCATTTCTGAGGCCGAAAATCTAAATGCCGCACTTTGAACAAGGTACATAGTGACCAAATTTAAGACATATACCCATGTGGCAATTTTGGGATGCAATTGCACCTTGATCAGATTTTGTTTGGCTATTGGGAAATATCGCCATCTCTTTCGAGATATGAAACCTCTACCCCTCATTATAACTGATTATTTCAACCTTCACTAGTTCCTCTTCTGGTGGATCCAAACCCCACTATTGAGTGATTTTGGAAGGCCCAGTGCTATTTGAGAGGAAGGACGACACATCTTTTAGGACACGAGCATTTGATTTTATTTGTTCCCCTATGCAAAAAAAATCCACCTACCCACATGTTTGCTTATTTTACGATTTATTTATGTATGATACTCATTTGATTACATGCAATTGTGAGTTGTATTATCTTGTGAAGGTCCAAATTATACAAAGATCTTGTTCATTTATTTCTCTCATAACCATTTTCACACATTCACTTTGATAGTTGGACATCATAGGGGACCCACAGAATCCTCGTCCTTCCATATGCTTTTAAAATCTCCCTCCTATTCTAGGAGGAGTCCCTAGTCTTTCCAACTCACCGACTCAACCATCTCACACCCCCGTGTGTGATAATATTTTTGGATCAGATTTACTTGGTTCCAATTTTCTTGGGTCCAATTCCCAAGGACATCCATCCACTATATCTCCTTCACAAGGAGGAGAGGGGAAAACCTCTTCTCAAGGGAGAAGTACAACTGCACCAAATCCCTCCCATGGGTCAGGTCCACTACCTGCTCACACAATGGCTAGAACTAATCCTCCACCAAATCCCCCTATTCCATACATGGCCTCTCTCAACATTCCTGATTTTACCAAACTCATGAATGACCCCATTCTACATAACCCCACATGGCCCAATATGCCTACCAAACTACCTTCAGATATTCCAAAATTTGAAGGAAAACCAGGGGAAGATTCCGCCAACCATGTTATGACCTTCCACTTATGGTTCTTTTTAAAAATCATTATGGATGATTCCATCCGATTAAGGTTATTTCAAAGAACACTCACTGGTCCATCATCCAAATGGTATGTGGACAAAAAATCAGGGTCCCATGTGACTTTGGAGACCATGGCCAAAGCCTTTTTTCAACAACTAGTTCTTCATGACACTGGTTTAGAACTACTCTCCAAGTGAAAATAAACCTTAGTTGTTCATATTTCCGACCACATCCACGAATGGAGTCGGCAAAGTAGTTTGTGTAAAGCAAAAACCACCAAAGAACAATGCCTCGATTGGTTTCTTAAATCACTCGTCTCTATACTTGCCAAAGATGTAGCATCCACTTTTCCTCAGTCAGAAGAGGAAGCCATCAACAAGGCCCAACAATTCAACCTTATCTATGCTCAGCTAGGTTACTTATACATAGTTTTACCTGATGCACCCAGACCTGTACCATTTGGCTAGGACAAACTTGGGATGTCCCACGCTGCAGATGGGTTGATTGGTACCACGAAACATCATAACCCTTACAACCAACCATCGCTTATGTATGGTGCACTTCAATATACACAACCATATAGAAGGCCATCTTATTACCCTCCACCCCCTTACCAACATCCATATCCTATTGCTCCCCCCCCACCCATGAGTGGACCCTCGCCAGTACCCATGATGTGTCTGACCTCTCAACCAAGTTCAGGTTCACCTTCTACCTTAGCATATAACCTGGGCACTAGTGAAAGTGCTTCACCTTCTTATGTTCCCTATGGATCGTTGCCACAAAACAATCCATACTTTCCTTTTCCTGGTCCTCCACAGCCAATCGATCCTCCCCATGGACAACCACATGTCGATGTTAACTTTGTTCAACCCTCTCTCATTTAACAACTTCATACTTTTGAACATTTGAATATGGAAAATCCGGCCCATCCGTCGAATAATGCCAAGAATAAAGGGAAAAAATGAAACAATAATAACCTGGGACTGGGAGGAAATAACCCTCAACAAAACCATTCTGATGGGGGAAACCAGAATCAAGGAAACCAGAACCCCCAAGGGGAAAATAACAACAAAATCCAAGGGAAGAACAACAACAAAAATCTTAGGATGAACTTCCCTTGCTCTCTTTCTGATGAATATGGAAATTATTCTCACCATTGTCCCCAAATTTTCAACTTCAAATGGATGAAATAATCCATGAATGCACCACATCCTCTAGCATTGTCTGCCCCTCATCAGGCCCCACAATAGTACTTGCAACATCCACCCCCAGTCGTGTTGCAAAACCCTATTCCACACCAAGGTGTGATAAATACCCAATAGGAGGTACACCCTGCCCCACCACAAATGGGGCGGTATCAAAACCTAGGGCCCATACACCCTGGAAATCCAGTTGATCGCAATATCCTCCTCACCAATGAATAAGAGATTCRTTTTCAAACACACGATYGTCAATACAAAATTCCCCCTGAATCTACTCCAACCACCTCAGAAACAACTCCAGCTACAACCGGAAAACCCTTGACGATTCCATGCCTTAACAATGAATCAAACACTCGTATACCTCGCAGTCCATTGAGATAGAATGTCAATAACCCTYAGGCTAGGGAAACATACAATTACAGCTGGTGGCACAGGGGCAGACCCAAGGTTCAACGCTTCAACAACGCACCAACAAAACCCTAACTACCGACCCTTTYGACAACACCTGCGAAGAAGATGAAGTCTCACTCGAGGTAGAGGCAGGGGGGGTTGTAGGAATCAAGTGTCTACAACCTAGCTGGGACACAGATCTGTGATCACAATACTTAACARAGAACTTAGCAATTAACATTCATTAGTCTTTATCCCTTTATCCACTTCGCAGGTAAAACTCTAATTACATAACAACACAGTATTCAACAAGATCTAACACATCCAAGCACTTGGCATATAGAAATAGATCAGATATAGAATTTATTCATATCACTAAGAACTAAGCTACTACATCAGATGCATCTAATATACATAAATATTCAACACTAAACATAAATCACATCAATATCACAAAGCAATCACAACATAAGATATACATGGTTCACCCCCAATGTGGGGCTATGTTCACCAACTCTGCTTCTTCTTTATTATCTTCTTTCAATCTACTTACATGCACAGAGCCAAAAAACCCACTCCGCATAGGACATGAAATCTTCACACACCTCACCAGATCCTCCTTCCTCGAGCTTGGCACAACAAAGAGCCTTCTTACAATCACTTGCACTTAGCTTTTCAAGTTCTCAACACATAGTATGCACAAAGCGTTCACAACTATTTTCACTTAGCTTACTGGCTTACAAATGACTCCTTCTTACATCGCCTGGATACTTATTTATACATTACAAATGGGGCCTAAACATGGGTAAACCCATGGGTCGACATCCCATACCCGTTACATAAACCCTAAACCCAAAAAACCTATAAAAAGGGGGCGATATCCCATGATCTCCGCTTCTCCTAGGTGCTTTGTCTTCGACCAACCTGTTGAAGTCCCAAAAATGATCAAACACGATCAAGGTTTCTCCAAAACTTGGTCAAGAGCCAACAGGCCCCCAAAACTCACTTGTGACTCATCCCGAGTCACTCTGATCTAGGCAACTCTGCTTCGAAGGCCTCAAGCTTAGCTCAAGCTGTCTCGACTTGCTACTTCGCTAGAGCCTCCTGCTCGATGAATTCCTGAATGACTCTCTTGGTGACAGGTCCTTCCAAGCGTTGTTCC
Organism: Picea mariana; assembly: GCA_032191745.1. Classification (NCBI taxonomy): domain Eukaryota; kingdom Viridiplantae; phylum Streptophyta; class Pinopsida; order Pinales; family Pinaceae; genus Picea; species Picea mariana. The sequence continues at coordinate 46,783 of JASDQU010737683.1, read as the reverse complement.
ATTATGGTGACCACTTGTTCTAGTTGTGCACCTTGTCCCTCGATCTCCTCAAAAAGTGTGCAGGCTTCATCCTGTATCGGCTAGAGTCTCTGGGTCACTTCCATGACTTTAGTTTAGATGGAATGGACTTGCTGCTGAACTGTGCGCTGTTCTTGTGACCTTTTCATCTTCTCAACTTCTGACAGTACCTTCAACTANTGTTCTAGTTGTGCACCTTGTCCCTCGATCTCCTCAAAAAGTGTGCAGGCTTCATCCTGTATCGGCTAGAGTCTCTGGGTCACTTCCATGACTTTACTTTAGATGGAATGGACTTGCTGCTGAACTGTGCGCTGTTCTTGTGACCTTTTCATCTTCTCAACTTCTGACAGTACCTTCAACTATGCTTTCATTGTCGTTTCTTGTTTGTTTGCATCCTGGAGTTGTGACTCCAATGTCCTTAGTTCTGGATCCTCTACAAGGTGCTCATAAGCCTGCGCACTTCGATTGCTTAATTGTTGCATTCCAAGGAAAACGCGTTGATTCTTTATACTGTTCTACTGGTAGTTTCTTCTCTCTGGTCTTGCACTTCCTGCAAAGTACTTGGCACTGCTTACAGTTCCAGTTATGACACTCTTGCTTGAAGCCAATGAATAGCTTCAACGAGCTTCTCCACTGTGTCTTGTTCTATCAATGCGAGGCCTGACATAGAGTGAAGTGCTATGGTGACTACCTCCTTGAATCCCATATGCTCTTTGAGAGACTGTTCATTTTCCTTCTGGATCTGTGCTTTATCCTCTGCAAACTTTGTCTAGAGGTCATCTTTCTCTTTCTGCGCAATCCGAAGTTGCTCTAGGGCTTCCTCCTTTGCTTTCTTTAATGCCTCTATGGTCTACTCATTCTCCTCCTGGACCCAATGAAGGCGAGCCTCTATTGAATCTACTAATCTTTGTAGTTGGGAAGGCTCATCTCCTACTTCTATACCTTCTAATGATGAAGGTGCAATAAACACTACACGGTTTGAATAAAGAGCATGCTATACCCCTTTGAGCTCCACCTCGATCCTGTCAAACATTGTCTTCTGTTTGGCTTCACTTCGCTACAAAGTGTCCTCTAAGGTATCTGATACAACGACGATGATGAGGTCACTATCATCCACCGTGAGTACATACTGTAATGGAGGTTTATTTGCTCGTGATTTCTTCCGTGATGATGATTTCTTTGGGGAAAACTTTATTTTCTTATATGTCTCAGCCTCTGTGAAGGGATCCTTAGGTGGTGTCACTTCACCTTGTTCATGTTTGCTTTCTTCCCCTTTGTTCTCTTCCTGGTCTACTTCACCATCTCCTCCTCCTCATGGTGAATCTGGTGTAGTTTCCTTTGATGCACTATTCATTTCCTGTACTTATTCTTTCTTCCTTCTGTTGTTGCTAGATCCATGATACTCTTCTCGAGTGACTACGGGACTTCCGATGAGGTCGAGGTCAGAGAGTTTTGTCTGCTCGACTGGTACAAGGAACTCTGCAAACCATTCCTTGGATATTTATTTAATGTCCTCCTCTTTGAGTTTGTAATAGGATCGTATCTCTTCCTTGTGTTCGCCCCCACACACAGTGATGTAAATGAAATGCCTATGTGTGTGGAACTTCAAAAGTGGCCTAAACCTGTGCAGAGTATTCAATGTCATGTGAGGGAAATATTCAATGGACCTCTTTAGTTGTAAATAATATCTGTGGAACACCACATTGGATTGCCATTTTTTTTCCATGTCTCTCGAATACCAAAGCATAGTGAACTTCGCGGCTAGTGGTTTAGATGGATCAATTTTAAGGAAGGTCACCCCTTCCAGCATCTCCCAAGCGATGAGGATAATGAGGATCAACAACCAACTAAAATGAAACTCATAGCCCTGGTCATGTTCTTCGTGAAAATATTGCTCCAAATGGCCGAGGAGGTATCTCACCCAGTTGATTTGCATCCCTTCAATGTATTTTCCTGCGAGGTCGACGACGAACCCCATGACCTACGTTGGTCTGTTCTTCCTGATGAGCTTACATGTGATCAAATGGAAAGCTAGGCACAGTGCACCATTTTATATGGAGGCTACCTTTTATCCCCACTTCCCCTTTTTCTACATCACCGTAAGTTTCATTTATGCACTGCACCAGGGCACGATTTGCAACCTTCCCTAGGTAAAAATCCTGAGGGTCAAGTCCTTGCATGCTCAATCCGGTGATCAGATGGATCAACACCAGATATACGGTGATGCGTCGATCCAACCATAGGTAATCACCATGGTAGCATGATAGGAGGCATTTACCGCATGCATTAACCTCCTGATGTCTGTCGAAGTGTGGTATCTTCATCACGTTAAGGATGGTTGATCTTGCGATGTCCATGGTCCATGACTGAGGGATTATATTCTACTTATTCACCATTGTCTTGGTCAAGTACTTGTGTGGGGTGAGCATTCCATAGTTCTTATGGTCTCCTAAGTTGAAGTCACTGATATTTAGCGTCATAATCTATCCTAATTGCATTCCAACTGTGTGTATCCCCTTCGGGAGGTACACAGTGATCAATGTATAGTCGAAATTCCTAGGGACGCTGTCATGACTAACCGTGCCAACCATAGGTAGGATATCGTCGGGCATGATTGATGGGATGAGATTCGCATTTGCCAAGTCATCGTGATGCTTGCTTGATTTCTCTGTCGTAGTTCGGGATGACCCAGATTGACGTGCAGTTGATGGGGAGGCTTGCAATCCTCTCATCAATGAGGCTCGTACTCCTGCGAAGAGGAACTTCTCATCCATGAGGTCTATTAGGATCTCTTTGATGGATTTCTCTACTATTCTAAGGTCGCTCGACATGCACGCTCGTGATCAAATGTATCAGATAGGTGGACAAATGCTCAAGGTAAGAAGAATGGGTGGTGAGGTCTCAATAAGCACTGCGCGAGAGAAATTTCTATGTGGGCTCGAATAATCACAATTCACGAAAGTGTCCTTGGTGCAACGCTCAACAGGATAAATAGACAATGTCATAACAGACTCCTCCAACGGGCAGGAATACCTCACTCAATACAATTCCATCTGTTATGGCGTGGTCCCAACGGTCCAATGGAGAACGTTCCGACAATAACTGTGTTTCTAGCCGTTCTGGAGTGTCTTTCTAATGGTCGGGACGCCTCCAATGGTCATATTGCTTCACCGTGGCGATGTGCTAGTCGATGTTGTTCTGCTATTCTGGCGAGGTTCAAGTTATGAAAACCTTCCTTCTGCGAAGCCCTCTCTGGAACCTCCTACAATTTTTCTCGCTTTTCTTTCTTCTTACTGAGCTTTCTTGCTTTCTTTCCCGTGATCTGCATCTCTGAATTCCTTTTTCCATTATTGTTCTTATATTTTCTTAGCATAGTAACTTCACACTAGTGAGGATCTTTCACAAGGTTTGAGGATAATACTTCTTCTCTTATTGTTTCTAGAGTAGGTGCTCTACTCTCTTCAATGGATAATTTCTTTAAGATATCTTGCTTTCTTTCAACTTGACATCCAGGTCTCTATCCCTCAGTTGCTTCAACTTGTCCTCTTGTTCTTGTATTAGTCTTGCTGTTTTCCTAGCCATGAAATCCCTTAATTCTTGTTTTTTCTGTTCTATGGCTACCTCTTCTTCTTTCCTTTGGATCTTATCTCTTTCAATACAAGTCTTTCCTAACAAAAGTGCAAAACGAGCATTGTTCTCAACAAACTTAATGACCTTGAATTCTTCTTTTGTCGATGCTCCATGATCACTCATAGGTACATGAGTAAGTATTCCACATAGGGTTATCATCTTTCCTTTAAACAATCATATTCCTCCCAATGAAGGAATCATAGCAGGCTTTCCTAAAATTTCCCAAGTACTTTCTGTCATAATGTTCACCTGTGTTTCTGCATCCAATACACAATCTATGTCGAAATCTCCTATTCTTGTTTCTATTCACTCTTTATCTTTTAAAACATCTGATAAGATGATGTCTCTGCGATAATTTAGTGTTTCTTTCATCTGCAATAATATAGCCTCAGATTCTTTCTAGTTCTTTAGTATAGCCTTAGTTTCTTGACCTTCTTCATGGTTTTCTTGTTTCATGTTCATCTTTTCAACTTTAGCAATCATTATAGGGAAATCTAAAACTTCATGTTCAGTAGCCTTACAAAAAGGCAAATAGGACCTCTACCAAGGAATTCCTTAGCCAGATGTCCCAGTCTTCTACAACTATAACAAAGAGTCAATCCTCTCTTTCTCTTAAACAATCCCCAACCTTTCCTGTACTACGCACTGGGATCACAGTGATAGACTTGAAAAAAAATCTTTCTAGGGTCCTTCATCCACATTTTAGTCCAAACATTATTGATATGCATAGGGATAACATATCTTTCACTATTTCTATCAGATCTATTCATATCACATCTTCTTTCTTCTAGTTGTTCCCTAGCTTTCAGACTAGGACGAAATCTATCAAATATACCTAGATCCATTCTTTCGAAACAAAAATTTCCACTTATCTTACCTTTATCAGAGAACCAAGCTTTAATATCTTACCTCTTTTCTTCAGATTAGACTTCTCTTCTTGGCACAGAGCATCACAAGTCAAATAGAGTATTGCACACTACATCAACAGATCCACGCACAAATCTTTATCTTTTCCTTAGTTTCGAGCAATCACAGTTTCAGGTCCCAACAACATAACCATTTGTTGGCACAGGGGCAGAAACAGGGTTCAACGCTTCAACAACGCACCAAAAAAATCCCTAAATACCGCCCCTTTCGGTAACACCTACAAAGAAGATGAAGTCTCACCTGTGGTAGAGGCAGGGGGGGTTGTAAGAATCAAGTGTCTACAACCTAGCTAGGACACGGATATGTGATCACAATACTTAACAGATAACTTAGCAGTTAACATTCATTAGTATTTAACCCTTTATCCACTTCCCAGGTAAAACTCTAATTACAGAACAACACAATAATCAACAAGATCTAACACATCCAAGCACTTAGCATATAGAAATAGATCAGATCAAACATTTATTCATATCACTAAGCTACTACATCAGATGCATCTAATATACATAAGGATTCATCACTAAAAATAAATCACACCAATAGCACAAAGAAATCACAACACATGATATACGTGGTTCACCCCCAGCATGGGACTACGTCCACCAACTCTTTTTCTTCTTTATTACCTTCTTTCAATATCCTTACATGCACAGAGCGACAAAACCCACTCTGCATAGGACAGGATATCTTTTCTCTCCTCGCAAGATCCTCCTTCCCCAATCTTGGCACAACACAAAGCCTTCTTACAATCACTTACACTTAGCTCCGCAAGTTCTCAACACACATTATGCACAAAGAGTTTAGAACTATTTGCACTTATCTCACTAGCTTACAATTGACTCCTTCTTACATCACCTAGATACTTATTTATACATTAAAAATGGGGCCTAAACATGGGTAAACCCATGGGCCGACATCCCATACCCATTACATAAACCCTAAACCCAAAAATCCTGTAAAAAGGGGGCGAGATCCCACGATCTCCGCTTCGCCTGGGCACTCCGTCTTCGACTAGCCTGTTGAAGTCCCAAAAATAGCCAAACACGACCAAGGTTTCTCCAAAACTTGTTCTAGGGACAAAAACAACCTAGTCGATGAATTAACACAGTCCCCTATCGCCATGTTGGTATTGGAGGTCCTCCAAATGTGTCTAACTCAACAAAAATATTTTCTTTCCGCATTAGGGACATTCGACCCAGCTTATACTAGACTCATCACATTTGATCTAGATAGTAGAGAGCCATGCCTCCCCACTCTGGTAGCTTTCTAGATACCAATAAATATTTAGAACATCACAGTTCATTGATGTATCATCAATGAAGGTGCATCCACATGCATCATGTCCAAAATAGTATGGCAGAAACTTGGCTCCCATGATCTAGTACCATCCTCCATCACCTTGAGAGTCTATGATGGTAGACCATCCTCCCCTGAAGGGCTCATGCAAAATCATAAATGTCCCCTCGAACTGGGGGGAAAAACCATCCTCATCGACATTGAAGTTATCGACGCTCCACTCCATTACAATATATTTTTTGGATGTAGCTACATGTACACTATGAAGGAAGTAGCCTCTTCTGTGTTTAAAACGATGATTTTCCCCCACAATGGGAAAATCGTCACCATCGACCAAATTACACATTATGAGCCTAACCACTCCTCCAACATCGATAACATTCTTCCTCTTGTCTGCACTAGCTCATATGATTATACTTTCATTGACATGGGTCCTAGAATTTTCAAGGACCCATCTTTGTTGGGGGCATATCATGGAGCACCACCTCTCCTACACCCTTTAGCACAAGTGTGTGTAGTATCTTATAATGGAACATATAGAAAAGAAACCATTCCTCCCACTGAGGCCTCTCGTAACCTCGATGTTCCACCAATTAAAGAACTATTACCTCAAGAATTCCTTGAGAACCCTCCCGTACCACTTATCCCCGATCCCCCCCCCCTCTAGGGGAAAATCCTGGTTTGGGAGACAATCCCTCAAGCCATTACACAAATTCCCTTCTTCTACCCCCTACCTGGAGTTCAAGAATTTCAGGTAGCTATGATGATTACCCTTCCAAACATGGTACTTTCCATCCCTATAAGATATCATCACCCACCCGCGATGGTTCCTAAACCATATCTCCCTCCTTATATAGAGGGAATCCCAATACATATTCCAGTACAGGCTTCGACTGCACCAGCCTCACTCCCAACTATTGGCACCACTACCACTGCTAGGGGTAGATGAAAGAAGAAAGAGCCCACAACTCCACTTGCTCCTCGCATTAAACCTCCTTGTGCACTATGCGAAAGAGAGGGACACCCCACTAATATATGTCACACTCTTCCCGAGTTACTCAATCTCATCCAACTCCCTCGAGAAACCACATTTATTGTTGCTTCACTAAGCATGTCTAGTGAAAATACTATGCCCTCCACTGCAGGCAGTAAAGGGCTGCAAACCAAATTTGCTTGTGCGATCTATTCAAAATATGGCCACTACACTCATCATTTCCCAGCTCTACCTCAGTTTCACTAGATGCTAGCTGTAGTATGCCAAACCTCTTGGCAAAATCCCTCTCTGCTACCCCTTACTGGTGCTCATGTCACTAAATTTTTTTATGTCTCTTAGTTAGTCCTCGAGCGGATGATATTCCCTTGTGCTCTTTGTGAGTCACTTGCTCACTTTACATACTGATGTCCTTTGATTGTTGGATACCAAGGTCATCATTTAGCCCCTGTTCAACCACATCTGACCACCTCATCACCGATACTGCACTCTCTAGATACTACCAATATCACCTCCCCTGAACTTGATTCACTTCCCATCCCTCCATGGTTCACATATTGATTGTCTAAGGATATTCCCCCAAATCCTCCCAATTCTCCAATAAATTTCCCATGGGAAATCTTTCCCCCTACCACATTTTATCACCCACAGTGTATGGAAATTTGGTTTATGTCAAGCAAGCCATCACACCCTATATGAAATATACCCTCTACGTCCTCTCCATTTGAGGACAATCACACTTTGAAAGTCCCCCCTATCACCTCCTCAGATCCCCTGTATTCTTTCATTTTCCACTGCGACGAAGATATCCTGGTGAAACTCACTACCCCTGATTGCCCATGGTATGCACTCCATCACCGAGCACTTTTTCTCTCACAATAGGCCTATCACCCTCCTAGACAAGCCTCCATATGTGCAGTTGAAACCAAGGATTTTATTCCTTCCGGGCATATAGACTAGTTCAACAATGTTATCCCTTCCCCAGATGCTTTTGAAGAAGGAAACATGGCCAATATCTCCCCCACCGTCAAAATCAACATTTCCATCAAACCGAGAATCATAGAAGAAATCACCATTGGTGCCGCATGGTCCTCTGAAGAAATCATGACTTACAAATCTCTCTTCCAGGAATACCAGGATATTTTTTCCTGGTCATACATGGAGATTCCCTACCTTGATCTTTCTATAGTTGAACATCACATAGACACATGGCCAAATATCTCCCCAGTTCGTCAAAAGAAACTCCCCCTTCACCCATCCAAAGCTGCGGTTATCAAAGACAAAATTGACAAGTTACCCACTATTGGGTTGATTTACCCCATTGCGTATACCTCATGGGTTTCCAACCCCATCCTCGTTAACAAAAAACATGGCACTATTCACGTCTGCACCAATTTTCGTGATCTCAACCATGCTTGTCCCAAAGACAAATTTTCAATCCCTTTCATCAATCAAATTATTGATGACTATGCCGACCACAAGGCTTTGTCCTTCATGGATGGGTTTTCTAGCTACAATCAAATCCAAATCCATCCAACAGATCAGTATAAAACCACTTTTACTACCCCATGGAGTACTTTTCTTATAGTCTCATGTCTTTTGGACTCAAGAACAAAGGTGCTACGTTTCAATGGGCCATGACTTATGTTTTCCATGATCTTGCTTGCATCATCCTCACTTATTTGGATCACCTCACTGCTCGATCCAAGAAGTGAACTCAACATTTAGACGACTCATGCATCGTTTTTTCAATGATGTCGCTAGTACACTATCCGCTTGAACCCCCTCAAGTGTGTATTTGCGTCACTGTCAAACGGCTTATTGGGTTCATTGTCTCCCAACATGGCATCATGGTGGACCCCCTCAAGGTCCAAGCTATCATGGAAATTCCACCACCTAGGAATTTACGCCAACTGTAGAGCCTACAAGGAAACGCTCACTTTTTACGTCGCTTTGTCTCAGATTACGCCACTTGCGCGTATGGTTTCATTTTCCTATTGCATCATGATATCCCATTTCTATGGGATGAACATGCTCAAACCACTTTGATTAGTCCTCCAAACTATGATTTCAATTACATGCGGCCCTATCCAATGTCCCTTTGATTAGTCCTCCAGACTATGATCACAATTACATCCTCTACTTGTCAACCTCAACTGTCTCAGTAGTAGGAGTCCTCATCCAATTAGGGGATGATGGGCATGAACATGTCATTTAATACATCAGTAAAAATATTTCAGGACCACCCCTAAAATACAATCATGATGAGAAACTCGCCCTCGCAATCAAAAAACTGCGACACTATATCCTGCTTCAAACTACCAAAGTCATAGAAGATTCCAAACCCATGTAGTACTTTCTTAGTTGACGACAAATTAATGGAAAATTATCATGATGGATCGTTATTCTCTAGGAATACAACCTATAGCTATCAATTACCAAAATAAACAAAGCACTTTTCCTCACCAAAATCATTATGATTTTTCCCTCAGATGCTAAAGCTTCACCCGTCAATATGGATTTTCCTGACGAACACCTGTTCTTCATCCCCTTTGATGACCCCTATTATGGAGACCTTCTCGTCTACCTTCGTACAAATATGTTTGGATCTCATATCTCTTGAGACGATCATTGGTGCACTCGCCATCAGGACCCTTGATACCTCCTCATCAAAGAAGTCTTATATCGATGTGGGGTCGACACCATTCTTGTCCAATGTTTGACCATCGATGAAGATGACAGAGTCTTGAACGATTTCCATAGCGGATCTTGCTGTGGTCACCTCTCAGGTATGTCCACCACCCAAAAAATCATTTGAGCAGGGTACTTCTGGCCCATGTTGTTTCATGACTTCATCCACGCTATCAAGCGATGCGACAAATGCCATCTCTATGCAAACAAATCACAAGCGCCACCCTCTCTTCTACATTCAGTCATCACTGCTGACCCCTTATGAAAATGGGGAATAGGCTTCATGACTTGCAATCCTCCATCCAGTAATGGACATAAGTACATTTTCATGGCATTCAATTACTTTATCAAATGGTTTGAATCCATTCCCACTTTCAACAATATCACTGACACATCAGGGCATTTTTTATTCAACCATGCCATTACATGATTTAGATTCCCACTATAGTTAGTGTCTGATCACAATAAACACTTTGAGAATGAGATCTTCATGGAACTCTCCTCAAAGTTTGGCTTCTGCCATGGGTTTTCCTCCCCATACTACCCTCAGTCCAATGGACAGGTCAAGGCTGTCAAAAAAATCCTCAAAACCATGCTACAACGTACCGTTAACAAACATAAGACCAACTAGCATCATACTTTGTCTTCTGCATTATGGGCTTATCGCATGGTAGTCAAAACTGCCACTGGTTTTACACCATTCCACCTTGTCCATGGGATCCAAGCCACCCTCCCTATCCAGTGCAAAATTCCCACTTTACGCACTGCCATCGAGCTATTACCTGACACTCCTGCAATGGAGCAGTGCTTGCTGACCTTAGAGTCACCGAATGAATATCATGGATCTTCACTAGAGAACAATGAGGCAGCTAAAAAATGGTCCAAATCCACCTTCGACCGCCATGTCAACCTTCTCTCATTTAACGAAGGAGATCTCATCCTAGCCTACGATATCTCCCACAATACTCTCGGACATGGGAAATTCGAGTCATTATGGCATGGAACCTACATTGTCCAACACTGCCTCACTAAAGGTGCCTACATCTTGGCCTCTCTAGAAGTTTATCCTCTCAAAGAACCCGTCAACGGGTTGTAATTAAAGAAGTTTTATGCCTAAGCATATCCATTCTACCTTAGGATTTTTCTTTGTACACATTTGTAGAGTTTTTAGTCTTTTTTTTCACCACCACTCCTCATGTATAATATACCATCCATGTTATTGACATATTCATCATTCATTGGCCTACCACATAGGTTACGTCGACAGTGCTAGTCACTAGACTCAAAATCTCTCTTTAGCCGCTTGGGCCCTCTATAGCCCCTCACATGTGCTTCTCCACTCCAGTGGAATATGTGTGGGCTCATCCACCAACAACCAAGATGAATACACCACCTTCATTGGTTTCCTTTCCGAGGCCAATCACTGCCACATTCATCACCTTAGCGTTCTATTAGATTTCGATCTTTTCATCCTACAACTCAACAATGTATATCACGTTCATGATCCTTTCCTCTTTCACAAATACCTGCAATTTATACTCTTATCTCCCAACTTTGATTCAATCACATTTACACATATTCCAATAAAATTTAATCAAATAGCAGATAGCACGGCTAATCTAGCATTAGATTGACATTTATCACATTAAAACATCATCATATATACATCCTACATATGTCACAACATATACGAAAGATATGATAAATCATCAAAAACATCAACACATGTAGACATGAAAGATCCAAAGATATATGTCCACACACACACACACACACACACACACATATATATACATATCATCAAATAGTGTCACCAATGTTTACAAAATAAAAAATACATCACCTGTAGGCCAATGAGTCCCCTCATCCCTATAGGTACAAAATGGGTATCAACTACCTGATACAAAATGGGCTCTCAAGACTATAAATACATAAACCCGACACTCATGGTGCCCCAAGAGCTCCCTCCCCTAGATCCTTTGTCAGCTGAAGGCACCCCACTAGCTGGGGGCCCTCCAGGTCAAGGGGAAAGCCGACTAGTCATYGCTTCGCCCGCTACAKTTTCTTGGTGGATCAAGGTCCGCCACTCCACTGGCACACCTACACAATGCTCCAAGACCCTCTCATCCTAGATGTGGGCCTACATACCCTCCGTAACACCCTGTAGAACCTGCTCGAAACGTCGACGCAGGTCCTCCGTCCCCCCTTCGGCCTCAACCTRCAGCTGATGCACTATTCCAACACCAGTGTCATACAGTCTCCACCTCTCTCCTTCCCTTGGYGCATGTGTGGGTCCAGCACCAACATCACCTCATTTAAGCCTCTATCTTTCCTACAACTCTGCAACGAATAGCTACACTGGTCTCTGACGATTCGACTCCCCGACCATATCTGCCTCACAACCTTGGGGCCCCACATATGAAAAAAAACACCAAAGGTAGAGTCAACATCCATATATACATATATGATCATATGCTAGTCTATCAAAATCACAAAACATAAATACACAAACATATATATCTGATCCCAATCCTCCCCAAGAGGCAACATCATATCAGGGTCATGGCAGTAATCCATACTAGCATATGGGTACCGTAGTATCACCTGTGGCATATGTCGTCACACGCATGCCACCGTGGCCATAAAGTAGCAGACACCCTATCATCCCCCATGTCGAGCGAACACATGGGCCCACTGCAATATACATGGCTCTCGTGGCCCTGTATGCGCCACCAAAATCCTAGGGCGCAAAAGGGGCACTGTCTCTAGAAATAAGGCCACCAGGATAGACCCAAATGAAAAGTCACCAGAGTTGGTTGTCTGACACCAATGAATCTGCCCCATCATCCTAGACTGCATCATAATCCCCTAGGCAAAGTGGTCCCCATCCAGGACCCTCTCCATGATCCTCAACTAACCTCCTATGATTCGGTGAGTCCGCAAGGATCTATAGATCCTCACCACCATGGCGGCGATGCACTCTGTCAAGATCTCATCGATCACCTCAATCCAAATGACTGAAATCAACATTAGTTTCAGCCCCAAGTAGTGGCGACGTGCCAATTCAACCACTCTCTCATCCCTTGGTAGATGGGGGTCAATAGGAAGGGCCATCCCATGGAATGGAAGCCTCGTCATAAAATAGACATCCTCGAAAATCGAGAATGTAATTTTTTTCCCCTTGACGATGAAAAACTACAAATAAGTGCTCCACGTGGCTATAATACATGGCAACAGGAACTCCTGCGACAGTATCAGGATACAATCGAAGAACTTGAGAAACCCGCAGGATGCCAAGTGTCATTGAAGGCCCAACTGTTGTATCACCGCATCCCGGAGATACTTCCAGTCTCGCTCTCTCCAATGAACTGACATCATTCTTTGTGCAATATGCTGATCACCTGCATCCACACAAAAACACTTGGTCAACCCTCATCATCCATAAAACACATAAAAAAATTCAAAATTTCAAACCCCTTAACCTTGCCTCCATTGCACAGTTTTCACCCATATATGTGCACACATGTGCGCGCCTGTTCTTTGCACATATACACACTAATGCACAACGTTTTGAGAAATAGTTGTGCATCAATGCACAACTATCACCTTGATAGGTGATCACATATGCGCACCTGTCCTCTACACAGCTACGCACTGATGCGTAGTTGTCTGAGAAACAACTGACACAATGCACAACTATCAACTTAACAGATGTGCATTTCATGCATTCCTGTATTTCCCTCCCCTATGCCCACATGCATGTTTGTGTCAAGAAAAACCACACACTATGCATGAGACAAGGAGTTATACCCGTGCATCTAAGAGTGGGTATTCTTTCTTCTCCCACGCATTGGTGGGCCCCTACCCAAACCTACCCTTGTATGACCATCCGTACACCCCCTAACTCAATTATAAAAATTTCAAAATATGCGGGAGGATGGGACCAGTAACCTGGCTCTCGCAACTCCCGAATCAGTCGAATTGAGCTCCTGTAATCTCCAAATCTCCTCAGAATACTCTCATCAAATCATTATAGCGGCGGGTACAAATGAGGTGACATTGTGGGCCCACCAACGATATATAGTCCCTTTTTCCAAACTTCCACACTTAGTTACAGGAGCCCATAGCCTTTGTTTTCTGATCCTTTTTTAGCCACAGGATCATGGTCCCGCCATCTACACATTCACATTCCCCGCCCCAGTTCTTCATCTGAACTTCAACCCGGAGGATCGTTTTTCACACGTCACTTTCAGGTGTGCATGCTCATGTTCAAAATTATCATATAAATGCTATATGTTCTTTATCATCGAATATTATTCACATCGGGTATTTGGTTTTCATGTGTGCAGGTATTTGTTCCGCAAGTGACACAGCCCCTTCAGGTATATGTTCGATACTAGAATGTAATTATTCCCTCCAAAAATAAATTTCATCTACCAGCCACACCCTCTGAAATTTACCTTTAGGTTCTTTACATCCATCTCTATAGTACCGTCACCTCTGCTGCATTTTGGTATTGTCACCTAGTAGCACTCTCCCCCACATGAGTTGTCCCAATCATAGTTCCCCTCGGAAAATTGACACTCATGCTGCTTTCACCCCCCAAGGATGGGAGTCCCGATAGTTTTATGCACTTCCGAGAATGAAGCCCATACTTCTTCTCATCATTTTTATATCTTTCCCAAAGGACTCCCAGGTCATATCACCCTGGTTCAACAAGATCTAACACATCCAAGCACTTAGGATATAGAAATAGATCAAATATAACATTTATTCATATCCCTAAGCTACTACATCAAATGCATCTAATATACATAAAGATTCAGAACTAAGCATAAATCACATCAATAGCACAAAGAAATCACAACATAGGATATACATGGTTCACCCCCAGTGTGGGGCTATGCCCACCAACTCTTCTTCTTCTTTATTATCTTCTTTCAGTCTCCTTACATGCATAGAGACACAAAACCCACTCTGCATAGGAYAGGATATCTTCGTGCACCTCACAAGATCCTCCTTCCCCGAGCTTGGCACAACACAAAGCCTTCTTACAATCACTTGCACTTAGCTCTGCAAGYTCGCAACACACAGTATGCACAAAGAGTTCAAAACTATTTGTAGTTAGCTCATTGGCTTACAACTAACTCCTTCTTACATCTCCTAGCTACTTATTTATACATTACAAATGGGGCCTAAACTTGTGTAAACCCATGGGCCGACATCCCATACCCGTTACATAAACCCTAAACCCAAAAATCCCATAAAAGAGGGAAATATCTCATGATCTCCACTTCGCCTAGGTGCTTCGTCTTCGACCAACCTATTGAAGTCCCAAAAATTGCCAAACACGACCAAGGTTTCTCCAAAACTTGTTCTAGGGCCAAAAACAACCTAGTCAACAAATTAACACAGTCTCCTACTCCCATGTTGTTATTGGAGGTCCTCCAAACATGTCTAACTCAGCGAAAATCCTTTCTTTCCGCATTGGGGATAGTCGACCCAGCTTATACTAGACTCATCACATTTGATCTAGATAGCAGAGAGCCACACCTCTGCACTCTGGTAGCTTTCCAGATACCAGTAAATATTTAGAACATCATAGTTCATTGATGTATCATCAATTAAGGTGCATCCACATGCATCATGTCCAAAACAGTATGGAAGAAAATTGGCTCCCATGAGCTAGTACCATCCTCCATCACCTTGAGAGCCTATGATGGTAGACCATCCTCCCCTGAAGGGATCTTCCAAAATCATAAATGTCCCCGTTGAACTAGGGGGAAAAACCATCCTCATCAACATTGAAGTTATCGACGCCCAACTCAATTACAATATATTTTTTGGATGTAGCTACATGTACGCTATGAAGGAAGTAGCCTCTTCTGTGTTTCAAATGATGATGTTCCCCCACAATGGGAAAATTGTCACCATCGACCAAATTACACATTATGAGCCTAACCACTCCTCCAACATCAATAACATTCTTCCTCTTGTCCGCACTAGCTCATATACTTATTCTTTCATTGACATGGGTCCTGGAATTTTCAAGGACCCATATTTGTTGGTGGCATATCATGGAGCACCATCTCTCCTACACCCTTCAACACAAGTGTGTGTAGTATCTTATAATGGAACATATAGCAGAGAAACTATTCCTCCCACTGAGGCCTCTTGTAACCTTGACATTCCACTAGTTGAAGAACTATTACCTCAAGAATTCCTTAAGAATCCTCCTATACCACTTATCCCCAATTCCCCCCCCTCTAGGGGAAAATCTCGGTTTGGGAGACAATCCCTCAATCCATTACACAAATTCCCTTCTTTTACACCTTACCTCGAGTTCAAGCATTTCAGGTAGCTATGATGCTTACCCTTCCAAACATGGTTCTTTCCATCCCTATATGGTATCTTCACCCATTTGCAATGGTTCCTCAACCATATCTCCCTCCTTAGCCAGAGGAAATTCGGATGCAGATTCCGGTACAGGCTCCGACCGC
This sequence comes from Picea mariana, assembly GCA_032191745.1. Lineage (NCBI taxonomy): Eukaryota > Viridiplantae > Streptophyta > Pinopsida > Pinales > Pinaceae > Picea > Picea mariana. Next base: position 30,727 of record JASDQU010737683.1, on the reverse strand, counting down.
ATCACCCTCACTTCCAACTGTTGGAACCACTGCCACTACTGGGGGTAGACGCAAGAAGAAAGAGCCCACAACTCCGCTTCCTCCTCGCATTAAACCTCCTTGTGAACTATGCAAAAGAGAGGGACACCCCACTAATATATGTCACACTCTTCCTGAGTTACACAATCTCATCCAACTCCCTTGAGAAACCACATTGCTTTTTGCTTCACTAAGCATGTCTAGTGAAACTACTATGTCCTTCACTGCAGGAAGTAAAGGGTTGTGAACCAAATTTGCTTGTGTGATCTATTAAAAATATGGCCACTACACTCATCATTTCACAGCTCTACCTCAGTTTCACCAGACGCTAGCTATAGTTGTTACACATTATTTTGGTCATTCTAATGATGATATCACAAACATGTGTTCAGGATCCCAACATGAATTTTTCCTGAGAAAAGAAACTTCTTTCCTCCTTTATAAGGCTTCTTTTTAGAAAGGGTCCGCAGGCTGCTCATACTACACAGTTCAAAAATCTATCATTTCCACAGGCTGCTCTATGGCTGGCCCGCGGGATTTCCATAGGGTACAACGATGTTCCAAAGCTAAAGGAGGAAAGAGGTTTCACAAAGTTTCTAGAAGGGTAATCTTCTAGAATGTGAGGTGGCATCGGTATGGTTGCGATCCTACTAGTTTCTCCGATTTGGTGGGATCATCCTCATCTTTTTAACCACTTCACCTTCTCGTATATAATCATGGGCTTCTCATGGAAAAGGTTAAGCAAGAAGAAGTAAGATTAATAAGAGAATTGATGAAATAATAGGCTGAAGACTATGTGAAGAATCTTGTTCTTATTGATGCTTGAGGTCTCCATTTGTCCATCAAGCGTTTTTGGATTATCTTCATGCGAATTTCGAAGCAAGTGTATGTGTGTGTTGGAACAAAGGACCACTAAAAGGGAACTTGCAATATCAAGGCAATTCAGTTGTATCTTCCACTTTTCATTAATATAATATGGTGGCACGTCTCTTTCCCATAAAATGATTAGTGTTTTATTACACGACTCCTTGATCACATGTTTAGGTTGTCATTGAATTCTACTATTGCTTTGTTTACGTTGGTTGATTTGTGTTTTCACAGGTCTGATTCTATAAGATCATTGGAGTGAAGAAGGGACAACAAAGATATAAGGAAGAAATTCATAAGGTATGTTATCTAATCCTATTTCGATAGTAAAGTCAATGATTGCAACTTAGGAAAAACGTCTTGTTCCATCTTGTTTTGTTCTAGATCCAGGTGGATCTAGGGGGATCATTTCATGCCTGCATCTACCAATTTACCCAATAACAAAATTGGCGACCATACTGGGGAAGACAAATTGATTGTGGTTTTTTGTTGGCCATTTGCTTTTGACCTATTCTTTTTACTTGATATCAATCTCTAAGTCTCTGGAAGACCCATTCACTCTCCCTGGGTTTAAAAGTCCACCTAGATGTTTTTCCTTTTCCCCCAAATTTCTTGATTTTTCAAACATGTCCACACTGTACCTTATAGATAGTCTACGGAAACCATTCATTTCCGCACCCTGGTGGTTTGTTTCGGCGTGGGAGTTTCGCACCCTGCATGTTTCTGGCTTGTGGAAATCATCCATTTCTACATTGTGTTATACTGCCCACCTACGGCGGCATTTGAATTTTATTTTTTTTGGTTTGGCTTTTGGCCTCTACTACTGTCCATTTTTTCTTTAGTCAACTAGACAAGGATTTTAATGCTAGTTATTGAATTTTTCTGATTGTTTTAGCTTGATCTTGACTGATTTTGGAGATTGAATACCTCTCTTTTGATTTTTTGTTTAATCTTTGTTTTTTATTTTTATCGACAAGGATATAATATCTGGACTTGCATTCGAGTGCTTGCTCAATTAAATGTCTTGGTTTGGATTTGGATTTGTAGGTTGGTTACATCTTTTGGATTTCTTAATGATCAGAAAAACATTTCTTATTCATATTTGAAGAGACATTTTCTTGTCATTTTTATTTTTATCTCCATTGAAAGATCGATTTGGGTGTTTGTTGAGTATTTTATTTTCATTGATTACTTATCCTTTCTTAGTTCCATCCCTGTTTTGGTTTCTCGAAAGGAAAAAAATAAATTCCTTTTAGTATTTTAAGCAATCATTTATACAGAAAATATTGGCATTTGAAACATTGAAAAAGAACGAATAGTGAAATTACATTGTTGATGACTATTTGGTACTATATTCAAAGAAAAGAATTGTACATCGTAGTTTTCATTGTTCCAGAAAAATACTTTCTCCCTGCTGTAGATAGAATTCATCGAACGAAATTTTTCATTATTCATTTCTATTTGCACGTTATTGGGTCAAAGTCTTACACAAAATTGGTTTCATTCACGTCTCCCTCTTGAGTAACAACAACCTTTAATAATATTGTGTAACTCTAAAATTTAACTAGTAACTTTTTCTGGGGCTCTTTTACACCAACATTAGCTAGGATAGAGCTTTGGAATAGGCAGTGAGGAACACTCTCCAAAGCACAAAACACACAATATTATCTTGTGATAGGGAGTGTTCAAATCCATTTGCAACATTTTTTCCTAGGATGCCCTTCTCACACAAGGGTCAAACCTGAGGTCACATTGAGATTGGCAGAGTTACTCACCCTGCTTTGTTGGTCTCAGTGTATAGATTGCACGTATTATGGGGGTAACTTGAAGGTATACCCACAATGATGAGTGGAAGCCTCTCAAGTTGATTTCAAGCTCGATACCCTGCCCTTGCGTGTGGCTCGAACTATCGACTGTTTCCCCAGGCATCACCGTTATTTGTGGTAACTTTAGTAGCCTATCTTCTGAGGGTCTTACACAAGGTGACTATGGAGGGGAAAGTCTCCATGGTACCTGGAATCGACGTTGGCTAGACTCACTTGGGCTCCTTGGAGGGTATACCCATGATTATTTGTGGGAGCTTGCACTAGGGTGCAAGTCCATTAAGCAGGTTGTCAACGTAACTTTTCCACCCTATCCCAACCCCTTCTTGTCTCGACTTCATGACGTTGGATTTCATCACCAATTATTTACTTCAGAATAGGAAGGTTTTGTTTGCTTGGTTTTGATTCCTAGATTCTACTAGCGAGTGTTATTTGTTAACATAGTTGGCCATTGATTTTTTTCGTAGAATTTTCAGTTCAACCAACATTGACCCTCCACATCGTTCATGTAGGATGCAAGGACTACCTCCAGAAGATCCAGAAGTTTATCAACCCTTTCCTTCTAACCCACCAGAGGATTCTCCTCAACAGAGTGAGATCTAGGACCACATACCTTCACATCCAGAAAGGACCGATTCTATAGAGAGATTCTAAATTGTTTCTGACCCTCTAAAAGATTTATGCCTACCTCTTGGATACGAGAGACATATTCTCCAACTCAATTTTTCTAGAGAACTTGTTATCAACACTTCTGGATTACCTCCCAAAATTGTCGTCGGCCTTAACGAAGATCCTTATTTGACCATTGACATAGCTCATACTTTGACTTCTAAAAGGAACCCTCCTACCTCAGAGACAGGAGTTGAAATACCTACCACTTCTGAACCACTTGAAACATATTACATGTTTATGATACCTTTAGATCTCTTTAAAAATAAAACGTGTTATTATTTTCCTAGTTCAAGCATTGTTAGCTGATTCCAGTTCAACCATCCCTCTTCAACAGGCCCATTCCATGATGGTCCCAAATACGACGATCATTCCCACCATGAATACGGTGGCTAGCCAAACACCTATTCGCACATGAATTTTACCTAGTCAGATCCCATCACTTCCTCTTAGGTATAATGCGTTGAATGCTTCTATTCCCATTCCTACCCAAGTTCCATCCGGAACTCCTAGATTCTTCCCTCCTCATGGGCACAATCGTGTTCCCGGTTTTATTCCGACACTTCCTCAGCGCC
>JASDQU010737682.1:226353-237786 GCA_032191745.1 Picea mariana | reverse complement strand
GAGGAGACCTGGTGGAAAAATTTGTGGAAGTGGGATTGCCCCATTAAAATCAGGCTCTTTATTTGGCTTTTGTCCACAAACAAAATTCTTGTGTGGGAAAACCTGCAGGCCCGAGGATGGGTGGGACCAAGCCGATGTGCTCTGTGCAAATCGGACTGCGAATCGGTTCATCATCTTTTTGTGAATTGTCCGTTTACTTGTGCGGTTTGGAAACAAGTTTTACTCAGTTTAAAAATCTCACCAAGGTGGACAGGTGCATCGGTAAGCTCTTGTTTCAACAATTGGCAAACTTCACCAAATTCCTATCCTTCGTTGCCAGCCATTCTCTGTTGGAACATTTGGACTAATAGGAACGAGGCAATCTTTGATGAGGGTTTCCCATCGACTCATCGGGTGGTCTACAAAACCATAGCAACGGTGGCTACTCTTGGAACCTGAGTAAAATACCATCCAATGCACATCTCCAAAGTAAAGCTTCTGCCTAATAGAGTCATCGCTTGGTTTGACGGAGCTGTGCAACAAAGGGGCAAACTCTAGTGCCTATAAATAATAATTTTGATATAAATCATTTAAATCACACAAATAAATTAATAACCAACATATACGCAATATTCAACACAGATTAATATTTAACTACAACATAAAAAAAAACTTAGCACTTTCATAACAAATTACCTGCTTCTGATGCTAATTCCTGCCGATATGATTGTCCCTTCCCTGCTGCCTTGTTGCTGCCTGATGCGCTGATCAACTCTGCCCAAACCGTGGTTCCTCCCTGCCAGCTAGGAGTAGCCTGTCCGGCTTCCTAGCTCCAGGATACCATATGGATATCCTGGCCCCCGTGCCCAAAACCCCCAACAAACCAGTGCCCCCCGTAATGATCCTTCCTCGACTACAGAACTCAAAACCTCAACCAACAAATCCAAGAGAACCCTCAAAAATAATAATCCCTCTTCCGTAAGCCTCCTCCCCCCACATATCCCTCCTTCACCGACCCTTTCCTTATCCATACATTCATTGTCTTATTCAGTTATTAATGTCTTATCCGATTATTAATGTTTCTTATCCTTACATTTAATGTTTCTTATCCTCTCCGTATACGTAATCCTTTAATTAAACAATTAAATTTATTAACCCTCTTAAATTTAATACCCATGTCATTGAATGTAATAGGTAATTAATTAATCAAAATTATAACAATTAATTAATTAATAAATATTTAATTAATATCATTACACCAATCTTTGTTTAGTTAATAACATGTTAGAAAAATTAATTATCTAATAAATTTTTACTTAATAATCCCTAAGCATATATTCAACTAGGGTTGTTACACAAACTCTGTGGGGTTGGGGGGAAGATCCTCTTAAATAACCATTCCTTTTTTCGGTGGTCCCTCAATTGCGGGCAAGGCACTAATTCAAAGGCAAAACTTATGGGGGCATGGACAATGCTCATCTTGGCTCGAAGATTGGACATTAATGATCTGCTGGTACTTGGGGATTCAAAAATTGTAGTTGACTAGCTCAACAGGAAGGCTGATCTCCAGGCGGCTGCCCTGATGAGTTGGAAAGAAAGAATACTAGAAGCCACTTGACACTTTAGGAGCCTTTCTTTTGCCCACATCTACAGAGAAGATAATAGGGATGCAGATACCATGTAAAAAAAGGCGTTGTCGATGCCCCTCTGACAGATCAAATACTCTTGGTGGGAGGATGGCAATGAGGGTCCCCCCTTTTTATTGATGCTTTAATGTAGTGGATTCAGAAAAATACAGTTTTCCTTTGGAGAATGTGTTCGTAATTCTGGAGATCCTCCTCTAGGACAAAGGCTGAAAGTTTTTTTTGTTTTTGGATAGGGAGTTTTTTTTTTAGATGGCTACTTTGCGTTCAGATTTGTGAAATTAGCCCAAGGATCAGCTTCAGAAAAGGCTATTGTTTGTAAACAATTATATCCTTTTGAATATAAAGAGAATTTTTTTCCGTGGAAAAAAAAAGAACATATTATTATTATTATTATTATTATTATTATTATTATCAACTCTTCATCATTTTGCTTCCGTTTGTGTAGAAATCATGACAATACTTTTGTTTGTTTATGTATGTAAAATTCATAACAAGTAGGTTAGGTGCAACAAGAAGGCCAAAAATAAGCATCTAGCAATGTTGCATTGAAGAGTGTATATACATGGATGGATGTGGAGGTGTTGCACATGAAAAATGATATATATCGTAATGCAACACTTAATAAATGTTGCACTACGAGGTGTATATTGATTGCAAGTGCGACATTAACAAGTAGAGGTGGGTGGGAGTAAGCTAATCTTGTAGTAAATTTACCCTCTTTTCAACCACATATTTAATAAGAATTGAACAAAAATTTCAAGGAGCAGAGTTCCATCATGATCTAAGTTTTGTGCATGGAGGAATGATGCCCCTAAAACTTTTGTCCATTTTTTAATTGACCTAGATCATTGAAAATTTTATCAAAATTTCAAATTGATGAGAGCTTTGACTTTTGGTATTGTTGTATTTTGATAATAGAAAGGAAGTTTGCTACAAGATTAGACATCTTCGAAGCAAACAACTCTAATTATTGTACAAAAGGCATTGATTTGCATGCCCAAACAAATATAATTTCCTTCTATACCTTGAGTAAGGTTACTCTATGGTCAAATTTTATTCTCATCTGCAAATTGGCAAATAAACCGAAGAAAAATAAATTACTACAAGATTAAAAGACTCCCTCTTTATTAACACAAAAATCAAATTAAATTACCAAAAAAATAAAAATAAAAAATTTGAAAACATGTATAACAAACCTTACAAAATTATATATATGTTTATATGTATATATAAACATAAACTTTAAATTCTATTATTATTGTTTTTTTTGACCACGGGAACAGCAACCTGTTAATTCATACCATGGGCAACGTAGGACATATACATCGCTGTTCACCTTATAAAGTATATTATTATTATTTATTATTAATAGATAGTGCCTACATGCGCACCCACCCAATTTGGGTTCCTCTGATCATTTTCCCAATTTGGTGTTCTATCATTTTGGCGTCGTATCACTATCATTTTTGTTTCTGTTTCGACGGTGTGCCCAGATCTGCAATTTGGATCCCGTTTGTGTTCGTCTTCGATGGTTATTAGACTTTTGCCTGAAGATGGCTAATGCTAAACGAGGTGGCAAAGTCTACTGCATTGGAACTGTTGACACCAAAGGCAAGGAGCTCCTATTTATCTCAGATTGCTTACAGTCCGCTCTGTCAAACTTTTTGCAGGGCTCCTCAAAGGTTTCGTCTCCTCCCTTTTCTTTTAATCCCTGATGTTGCAGTAGCTAATTCAGTCGAGTGTGTATATATATATATATATATATATATATATATATATAATTGGTTGTGCAAAGGCGCAAGTAACCATTTTGACTTATAATGTGAGTTTGAGCTTTCAACATAGTTCTAAATCTGTGACTCTGTCTCTCCAATATATGTTTGTGCAATTTCCAGAGGATCAATGGGGTTTTATGTCCTCATCTAGTTTTGTAATAAGCCCATTGCTTCACTTGGTTTCTATTGATGTTAGAAACTGGTTTTGCAATGGCCCACATGATAATATTGGGATGTTTAGATCTGGTTTTGCAATAGCCGATTTGCTTCTTTTTAACTTTGGTCCTGATAAACATTTTGAGTCCTGACCGTCAACCGTTCAAAATAATAGCAAAAACAATAATTATTATTAGTACTACATACTCATCTAAACCAGGTTTTGATCTGCACCTTGAGGTTGCGAAGCTCTAGGTTGTGTATCTCGAATTTCAATATTTAATGCGTTGGCATTCTCATGAATGGGAGATATGCATCTTAGAGCTTCACAACCTCAAGGTGCATATTAAATCCTGGTTTAGATTGGTCTGTGCTAATGCCCATATTCAGTTCACACAATGCATTATCTAGATTGAATGTATTGTTACACTGTTATGGATTCCCCTTATCAGTATAACATTTTTTTTCAATAATAATAATAATTTGAGAATGTAAATTTTTATAATTCAACATAATTTTAATATAATTTTTGTATTTTAAACTGTGTTAAAGTTTAATAACATATCCAACATTTTAAGTAGACATTCCACTTTTAATCAGTTAATCCACTTTTAATTAGTCAATCAGATAATCAAAATGCAAATCAATCTGATGACATTTTGAGTGGACAATCCACTTTTAATCAGTCAGTCAGATGATCAAAATGAAAGTCAATCTCTTGATGATGATGGGAGAGAGTGATGATGATGGGAGAGAGTGGATCAAAATGCAGCTTAATCCCCTAATCCCCTGATAATGAGAGAGTATCAGCTCGAATCTTTGGAAACATTTCTTGACTTTGAAATAATTTAAACTGCATAAGTTATATCAGATATAATAATAATAGTATTGATGTTGTCATCAGGTTTGCAGTGGCCCGTGTCCAACTAGAATTTGTATCTATCTTAAACTTTTAGTTTTACAAAACTACCACTTCGAAGTTTGAATCTACAATCATGTGATTACAAAGAATGTGCAATCAGTGGAATAGCTAATCTAGTAAAATAAAACTTACGGTCAGTAAAGGTGAGCTCTGGAGATAGAACAATTCCTTCTCTTGTTTATCCTTTTAATCCTCTACAATCAGACCTGACTTTGCCTTATCTCTAATTATAGCAGGGATGCAAGTTATTTAAATTGCCAGACGCAAGTCTTAGGTTCCATTCTTAGCCTATGCTGTCAGGACTTGCAATCAAAACCAGGCCATCTGCTCCTAGAATCTGTTGTACTGGATCCTGCTATTCTGGATCCTGCTATTCTTCTCCGAGATTCTTCTACTAGGAAATCATCTAGAATAAGTCGCTCTGTTAAACAAACACTGACTTTTGCATTAGTTTGATTCAGTTTCTGTTAAAATTGTGAAGGGGATCTTGGTTTCTGTTGAAATTAAGGGGATTAATATTTGAGCTACAACATTTTAGAGAAGAGGACAGAATGGACCTTCAATCTCAGGTTCCATTCTTTCACCACAGTGTCGATGGAGGTTCTCAAAACCAGGCCAACTGCCACTAAAATCCAGTGTCTTGGATCGTTCTTTCTTCTTTGAGATTATTTTATGATGTAATTGTCTACAAATCTACAAAGCTGATAAAAAAATTAAATATTATTTTCAGATTGGTTTGCTTTGGTTGCTGTTAGAATTATCACGAGGATCAATACATGCATTCCAGAAAACAAGCCTAATGAATCTAGTCATTTTGTCATTTCATCAAATTTCTTTGTTCGATTTTTGTGGTTTATGATAAAAGCTCACTAAATGTTTATTAATGGCGATTTGGTTGGATTCGTTAGAGATGCTAAATTATACTTATTTGGCATTATTTTTCTAAGAGATTTTGATAAATCCTGTCTACATTTTTGCAAGAGATTCTCAGGTAGATGTAAGAGTTGTCGATATTTCTGTTGGTTTAGAAGAACAAAAATGTCTGAAGGAAGGGGAGTTTGTTACCCGGCAAGCGGTTCTTTCCTGCCATCCTGATACTTCCAAGCAGTCTGCCCTTGTAAGTGATAGATCAGAAGGAGGTTCGATCATTGGAAAAGCCCTTGAACACTTCCTGATGGAAGCCTATTTGAAAGGGGAGTTAGTGGGAGCTATTGGGATAGGAGGAAGTGGAGGAACTTCTTTCATTGCTCCTTCCCTAAGGGCCCTTCCCCTTGGAGTGCCGAAGTTCATAGTTTCTACAGTAGCAAGTGGCCAAACAGCCCCTTACATTGGAACATCTGATCTAATATTGATTCCTTCGGTGGTGGATTTGAGTGGGCTTAACAGCGTAAGTAGGACTGTATTGTTCAATGCAGCAGCTGCAGCAGCAGGGGTAATTGCTGGCAGAATGATGGGAATGGGTGCTTTAAACAATGAAGACGAACATACAAGTATAGGTATGACCATGTTTGGGGTGACCACACCCTGTGTGAATGCTGTGAAAGAAAAGCTAGATGCAAAAGGCTATGAGACATTGGTATTTCATGCCACTGGGGTTGGAGGTAAAGCCATGGAAGAGCTAGTAATAGGAGGATTTTTACAGGTATTCTTTATTTCTCCTGAAAAATTATAGTCTAGGTGCTAATCTATTTTTGTAACTCTCTGTAGTCATAATATATTTGCTTAATGTCGAAAGTTATTTATATGGTTGTCAGTAAACTGAACAACAAATAGATCTTTATGGATTGAAGAGATGAATATTACTTTTGAATTAGCAGTAATGAATATGGATTTGATACAATGGCCTCAATTTTTGAAAACGTGATAAAAAAATAAGTATATACAAGAAATTCTATGACTAGTTCTTTTTGGTGCGCATTGCAGGGAATTTTAGACATTACAACCACAGAAGTTGCTGATTACATGGTGGGAGGTGTCATGGCATGCAATGAACAGCGTTTTGATGCCATTTTAAAGAAGAAGATTCCATTAGTTCTCAGTGTAGGGGCCTTGGATATGGTGAACTTTGGACCTAAAGATACAATTCCGTCTCACTTTAGTCACCGAAGTTTTCATGTGCACAATGGCCAAGTAAGTCTGAGCTCTTTTGGATGTGTTTTCTTCTTGCCTCTATCTATATGCTTCTTATTCTCTTGTTTCCCTCTTTTTTCCAATGTTCTAAATAAAAAAGAAAGTCTGCATTGCTACTATGTCTGTAATTTGATTAGTGTTTCTTTAATATTTTCTTCACTGCAGAGTAATTACTGCACACCATTTTTTTCCAACAATGTTTCATTTTGTTCTGTTTTATGAATCACTTTATCCTGAAAAATAAGTTGATTAGATGGGGTGGAGCTTGATAAAGTGCCATATATCATGACATTAGAAGCAGGTTATCATTAGTCCTCTTTGTTTTGATTGAGAGAACTTAACCTTGAACTATTTGGGTGGAAACATGGTGTCAAGGTGCCCTTACTATTGAGTCCAAAGCGTAATTGTCTTACAAGTTTTTGTATCAATTTCCTGGTATATTCTTGTTTGCAAGACTTTTTTAAATGTCAATTGCTATTCTTTGGGTAGGTAACTGTTATGCGAACTACAGTGGAGGAGAACAAGAAATTTGCGGAGTTCATGTCTAAGAAGCTCAATAATTCCTCTTCTCCGGTGAGGATATTGCTGCCTGAGAAGGGCGTATCTGCTTTAGATGCTCCTGGTAAGCCTTTCTATGATCCACAAGCAACGGGCACACTAATTGATGAGTTAGAGAGATCCATTCAGAAGACCAGCGAACGACAGGTAGAGGCTTCGAAGCATTCCTGGCTTTCTTATATATTTTGAACTTTTTAAAATTTTTACACTTGTCAATTAGATGTTAAGGTGGAGTTTTGTCACGGTAAGTTCCATTCCTCCCCTCCACCACCATCCCCCTTGGTGAATGTTATTCTCTGTAATAGGTTCAATTTACATGTCTCGTTCCTGAAGTATATAATTCTTACATGCATTTCCTGGCAGGTTCGGAGACTTCCATACCACATCAATGATCCAGAGTTTGCAGCTGCACTAGTAGATGCCTTCTTGGAGATCGCTAACAAGAAACCTAAAATAATAAAATCTCCTCTTCCTCAAGATGAATTGCAAAGTAGAGGTGAACTTTTGGATAAGAAGGAAATCAAATCTCAACAGTATTCGTCAGATTATAAGATAGTTCAGCATCCATTAAACGAATTCCCTGATGCAAAACCAGGTATTCTAAACTGTCACTGATTATTAGAATTATACTTGTTCAATTTATTACGCCTTTTTTTTTCTTTTGATATGACTTCACTAATCGTAGTTCAAAGTAATGGAAGTAGTTATACGTGTCGAGACTTTTCATAATAGAACGATGCTTCACTATTTGATTACAAATTGACAACTTTTGACCAACTATGATGAAGAATATTTCTCAGCTAACCCTTCTAAAAAGCATTACTTGTGTCAAACAATCCTTGAAAGGTTACCTAATTTTATTTTTCTTTTCGAGTTGTGAGAAATGTTTGTAGATTGAAGTTTTCAACCAGTAGCTAGCAATCAACAAGAATGCTTTTAGTGTTTTAAGCCATTTAGCAGACAATAATGTGGGACCAGTGTGTATGGTCACCAAATCCCTTGAAAACTGGTTTTTCTTAGCATGTTTGATACCAAAGATCCTCTCCGTGGAAGACCAAAACCTTGTTATATGTTCTGCTGTTCTAAGGCTAAAATTGGCTCTGTATTGAGTTCCTAAGGTGGTCAAATTACTTTGGCAGTTTCTGGGAAACAAATGCCAAATTTCAGTCCAACTTTGATAATCTGATTGGATTGGTTTATGGCTAAATTTTTTCTCCATTGCATAATAGAAAAGAGACGGTGCTATATTAGGAGTAACATCCACGAATATAGTCCTCAGATTATTCATCCAAACCTTGAGGGTGAAACCTTAAATTGATTTAGATCATTGCTCTCTGTGTCCATTACGTCTTGGGGTGACTTAGTGGATATCTTTAAGAAAAAGTTTTGAATCTTATAGAGATGTAGCTGCACCTCATAAGAACTTTACCAACATTTATTTTTTAAGGTAAAACAGTCAAGGATCCCAAAACAAGGTTCCTCAAAAACCTAGACAGGACACCTGAGAAGAAATTAGATTACATGATAGCTCATCTTTATTTTACTATTTTAATGTACTCAATCCAGAATACAAGCATGTAATTCAGGATTAAAAAACTGACACTTTAATGGAAGTTAGGGGTGAGATTAAGCCTCAAGGGTTAGTTCAATTGGTTGAACCATCAACCCAAGGCATGTTGCCAATGGGGAGGGAGGCCATAGGTCATGTTATCACACAAATCTGCACAGGCAGATTGGCCTAATAACTCTAGGGAAACCAAACCTAGTCACGGTTGGGAAGTCTCTCTGTTCAGACTCGTGCTTTTCCAGTCACAGGAGGGTGTCTGTCACGAGGCTAGACTCGCCGCCCTTGAGCGTCCCATACCACCTGTTGCCGTCCTAGTACACACTTGCAAACGTGAGCTAAGTCCGGCTCACTGAGTGTGTCCTTGGAGGCACAATGCCTAGGTTCACAGCCCACGCTGTCACTTTGACCGGAACCTCTTCCGTCTAGGCTTACTCCTAGGGAAGCCAAGGGGGGTAGTCCCTAGTTTCTAGATTAGTTTTAGAGTTAAGTTCTAGGAGTTAGTTTTAATTTCTTAAGGCTTGGGGGGTTCTAACCTAAGCTGCACAAGCAACAATGCAAGATGCAAGGGTTAGTATGTTAAGCAAGACCTTTTCCTAGGGCAACTAAGATTAGTGCCTAAGATTGGGCTTGGGGCCAATTATGTTAAGGGGTTGTTCTTTACAAATAGATTACAATATTACTTACAAAAGAATAACTTGATCAAATAAATATTAGATACAAGATTTACAATTTAAAGAATGCTAAAATACAACAAGTAAGCTAACCACTTCAATTATTTTGTGTTTGTGCAGGATATAAAAGATTAAAGCATCATATAACATTATCATCAAAGCATCAAGATCATCATCATCAATACATCAAAAGAAGATTTATAAATTTAAGCACAAGTATCAAGGATGAAGATCAACCACTCTTGATTATTAAACCCACAAGTATTTAGAAGTTTAGATCCAAGGTTGAGTTGTCAAGCTTTCTTAAGGTTATCAAATTTTATTAAGCTTTCACCAAAGCCTCCTCCCCCTATTGCCAAATAACTGCCGGATGCTCAATAAGTGTTGCCACCCTAGCTTCGTAGGTCAGCCCTAAGACAAGAGTACTTCCCGGAGAGGACACATCCTGTGCGCCGTGAGACAGTCCCCTGCCTACACCCTCTGTTGTTTTCCTCAAGTCCTGTTTTAGATGGTGAAGATGGTGGTCTAAGGTACCCTAAAGAGTCTATTAAGTTTATATATTAGTTAGGTAGACTTTTAGGAGTGTTTAGGAGTGTTTTAAGAGTTTTATGACACTTTTCAATGGTGATTTAGTGACTTGGCCGAAACTCACTTCAACCTTAAAGATGTGTTGATTTAGTTATGAGATTAAGAGCATTAACACATGCATATGTCACTTGATTGCACAATTAGATAGCTTGAGAAAATAACAAGGGCAAGAACAACTTGCCAACCAATAGAAAAGAGGCAATCACACTTATATCATATTCAAGAGCAATGAGTGTGAAAAAGAAAAAGATTTAGGTGTTGCCTACTTATCAACTTAGAAGTAAAGTGACTTCAAGCATATGACATCAAAAGATCTATGCATTAAAGAGAAACACCATCTACTTATGAAGCATCAATGATTATAGATCTAAGCATGGAACAGAAAGATAAACATTTAGTGAACTAAACATGCATAAGATCTAGTTAAGTTGATTTAGGTGCCCAATAGGCTTAAGCTAGAGAATTATCTAGTGTATTAGATCTAGCTCTAGGGTATTATAACTTTAAAGCACTTAGATCTTAATCACATGTTAAAACCCTAACCTAACCTTTTGGGGTATTCCTCTCCCAACTAGGTAGGCAATTAATTAGTTTGCTAATCAATTGAGATTTATTGAAAAAGGAAAGAAACAAGCAAGCAAGGAAGAGGAAGCAAGAGGGAGAAAAGCAAACCAAGAAACAAGCAAGAAGCAAGCAAAAGGAAAAAAAGGGAAACAAGCTAACCAAGAAGCAAGCAAGCAAACCCTACCCCACGTCCTAGGGTTGGGAGATACCCTTTATCTCACAAACCCTCACGTCCTAGCAAGAGAGAGGCAAAAAGCAAGATCTAGATCAAACCTTAATCACCCAAGGCTCACATGTGGGAGGAGGCCGTACCCTTTTTCTCCCACAAATGTGAGCCACTACAAGCATCCAAGAAAAAGTTTAAAAAATGAAGGAGCAAGGTTGAGAAATAGCTACCAATCCCTTGGGGGGTCTTTGAGTGTTGTGTGGATGCCTTTGGGTAGCCAAAACCCCTCTCAACCAGATCTGAACCTGCAAAAACTAGCAAGGTATCCTTGTTGGAAATGCTACACACAACCAATATAGTGAAGAAAAACTTTTGCCTTTTTAGGGCAAAAATTTTTCTTAAGAAAAATTTATGAATTTTGATTAAAAATGTCCTATCTTACTAAGCTATTCTAGCTGAAATATTGATGGAATGAACACCAATATAGAAGAAGAGTAAAAGTGAGAAAGGAATGGAATTTGAGTGTGTCTCAAGGAAGCCTTCTTGCTTAAGGTTGTCCCAATGAAACCCTTGAAGCTAAACCTGCAAAAACCTTGAACAATGATGGCATACAATAGACAATATGTTGCATATACTAATAAGATGACATTTCAATCCTATCTAGCATATCAAGATACATAGATCTACAAGCATGTGCATTACTAGATCTAC
>JASDQU010737682.1:159765-187618 GCA_032191745.1 Picea mariana | reverse complement strand
TTTAGGTTGTCAGCATAGCTGTATAAGGCGGCCAAGTGCTCTTCAGCAGTCACATCTCCCTCACCACTGAACTTGGGCATGTATTTCAAATAGTCTCCAGCAGGGAGAGGGTTCAAAGGCTGAGGAAGGATCAAAGGAGCATATATAGCAGCAACTATGGCATCCATTCTGTTCAGAGGGGGATTAACACCAGCCATAAGGATGTTGAATGGAGGAGGACTTGGAGGAGATGGAGTGTGAACAGGCGAGGAGGGAACAGAGGTCCTCACAGGAGATGACGGGGGAAACAGAGAAAAGTCTAAGGGACTTGAATGTGCAGGTGGTTCTCTCTGTGGAGCAGTAGTAATCAAAGGAGGAGTAGTGAAACCTCCTGAGAGGGGAGTGACAAGGATATCTCTTTCTGATACTGGACCAGGAGGGGAGAACTCAGCAGGAACACTCCCAAAGTTCAAAAAACGGGAAAGTTCAGAGGAAGGACGACTAGGAAGCTGAGATTCTGAAAATGGAGTTCTCACAGAAGGGGAGGGCGTGTTACCTTTTTCATCGGCAGAAACTTCTTTTGCTGCTCTCTTTCCCTTTCTGCGCACAGCTTCGAAGTCTGCTTCCGGAGTGGCCAAAGGCAAATGTGGATTCGACCTCGTATGTCTGCCTCTCGAAGCCACAGCTGATAGAACAGGTTCTCCCCAGCGGAGTCGTCACAGTGGAGTCGCCAGGTGCACAGTAGCAATCTTCAAGTTCTGAAATCTGATGCACCTTCAGAAATCAGTTAATCGTTGTCGTTATGCCCAGGGAAAAACTTCAACTTCGTCCCCGGCAACGGCGCCAGAAATGTTGGCTTTCGAAAGTCACTCCTGGATTGCTAGCAGGAGCAGAGCCCGAAGCCCATCAGTTTAATGTCACGGTTTGTTTAGAGGGCGATCAAATGGAGAAAAGACTCAAAACAGCACAATCCCAACTCAGAAACTAGACCAGGCATGCATGAACGAGTGAGGTCCTGATAAACTCCAAACAGTGAGCTGTAGTAAAAGGGTGAGCAGATGGAAGATTTATGCAAGAAAGTGCAGTGGTCCACAATAAACATCAGGTTCATTACAGATAAGAGAAGAAGTGCGTTCAAACGCAAAATCCTTTTACATTTGAACACATATACCAGAGAGTACAACGATGCCACAACAAAACATTATCGCAACAAGATTGTTAATTCCACGTGAATCCTTCACTGTGGACCCTCTAGCCAAGACGAAACAAAGATGGAAAGAAAGGAAACTGTTTGTTATAAACCAAGAAGTCTCAAACACAGAGGCATAACCAGGGAACCAGAATGTCGCTGAAACTGTTACAGTCGGGAGCTTAGCTCTACCATCGATGGATACAAAAATGGCCAAAATGCCTACATATACTCAAAATAACAACAGCAACAGGATCGAAAAAATGCATTGAAGGCTTTGCGTCTGCATGGCTTCTGACACTCTGCAGCCGCAATCTTTGAATAACCGTGCGACTATGGCAAACGCGATCGATCTTCTGACAGTTACATCGGCGAATCGACGTGCTTTTAATTCATTGTAGGACGTCCCCATTATGGCGGAGACGATGTCTAACCACCCTCAACTGCCTCAATAACTGCTTCTTGGGATTGATAATGGCCCGGCCAACTCAGCATCTCGGGATCCAGATGACTTCCCGCGCTGCCACCTGGAGTAACTGGATATCTTGAGAGACGAACATGAGGGCCAGTGCGGAGGACATGGTGCATGGTAGATGTGATGGCATCGGGGAGCGCGTGGAAAGGGTGGCAAGGAGTGAGAATGATGACAGAGAGGGGTGACAGAGGATGAACCATGGCAGAGGACATTCAAGTAGATGGGGAGAAGACGAGAGAACGAACTCGCCTTTGGGTGAGAAACAGATGTGGAAAGGGAGCGGTACACACGGCAGGAAAGGAGTGGATGGTGGGAGTAAAGAGAGCCACGAGGACCACCGAGGAGAGGTGAGCTGATGACACACGGCAGCAGGGGAAAGGCGGAAGAAAGAGTGAAATGACATGAGGAGGGCCCACACTGGTTAAACACAGGACAGCTGAGAGGAGCAGGATTACACGAGCGCCGTTGATCCGGGCGCTACGATCCTGGCCGTCGGGAAGTTGTACATGGGATCTCGGACCCCCCCCCTCCGCTTAAAGGCAGAAAGGTGGGGGGGGTCCGAAATGCCCTTTACTGTCGTTGATCCGGGCGTGCTAATCTGAACCGTCGGAGAGCTGCGCCCCCGATCTCGGACCCCCCCCCTCCGCTTAAAGATCGAAAGGCAAGGGGGGTCTGAAATTCGTTGTGCGCCKTCRATCTGGGCGCGCACATCTGGACCGCCCAGTCTTGCTTGCTGCTTACCATGGCGCATTATCGCCCGAAACTTTAGACGAGTGGGTTTTAACCCATCCTTTTGATATCTAAACCCCTTAGCAAGAAATATCGCTAACATAGTGGGACCATAAGTAAGTGTCTAGGCCTGACCCTTTTCAAAAAGCAAGTCTATAAAAGCCAAAGATAATACCCTGGTCGATGCATTCCAAAGGGGGAGTGGAATAACCTGAGCAAGGGAGTGTAATAAGATCTGAAATGCGACGGGTGAAGTAAAAAGTTATTCTAGGTCCATCCCCCAAACAACTATTTGTGATTATACAATGTATTGCAAACAAATTCCAGCTGTTATGATGGGCTTAGCGTAAATCCGCCTCATGCTACGCATCCACCACACAGACTATAATACTCCCACGTTTTTTCATCGGAAAAAACCTAAAAAAAAAAAAAAAAAATTTAACATATACTCACCAAAAGTCTGAGAATGTCATTGTAAATAACTCCATTTTCATTGTACATTGAAATCATTAGACCATTTAACCGTTCCAGCTAACTCGATTCTCCTATTCTCTGCAGCTTCGAACATCTGTACGCTTGAATCTCTTTCAATTTTATCAGACCTTCAACATTCACAGTTTCCAATTCTTCACACCAAACAATATTGAAACATTTAAGATTTACAATATTTGAAAGATTTTTTAGTGCCTTCAATTTCCTGCAATTTATCAGCGTCAGTTTCACTAGTGATGATGGATGAGTTTGTTCAAGTGTCAACCAAGGCCTATAGGCTGCATTTGTCAACATCCTACATCTGCTAATAGACATTTGTTTCACTAGCCCACACCACGTTGCAATTACTAATTTCCAGTTGCTGGCTAGCTGTTGCGGAGAGTGTTGTTATTAGGTAACTTCACACACCATGTTTCAATTACCACTTCCAGGTGTTGGTTGATAGTGGGACCCAGTGCTAAAAAAATCCACTTATATTTTATAAAAGAAGCTAAGTAGATTCCTCACGAAAAAATGAATGTTGGGTTGTGCGTGTTTTCTCATTTTCTCAATGAAAGGCGTAATTACCAGATGATGCCAAGCTCAGTAGGAGTGATCAGCAGGGGTGGATCTCCAAGCACTTTCAATTACAATGGTAAGGACAAATGTATGTTTCAGGCATCATTTCTTTGGTCCACCTCGGGCATCAGTTATTTGGTCCACCGGAATTCTCTATCATTTTATGTTATATCTCGGTCCACCTCAAAAAAATTTCCATTGAATCGCAGGCCCACCCTTTTCTGATCCACGTAAAGCACCGTCCTATTCACAGGATAGATCCTTCGGCCGTACTCTAAAACCGTACTCTAAACGTTTTAGGTTTTTGTGCATGTTTTTCAGGGATATTTGTTCAAAATCTGGTGAGAAATTGGAAATTGTTAGATTTGCAGAGTGATTAAATCTGTATAATCCAAAAAATCTCATGTTGAATCTATTTTGTATTCAGAAATACAATTTAAACAACATAAAATTAAATTGTTATAGGATAGATCCTTCAGCCGTACTCTAAACCAGGACTCTAAATGTTTTAGGTTTTTGTGCATGTTTTTCAGAGATATTTGTCCGAAATCGGATAAAATCCAGTGAAAAATTGGAAATTGTTAGATTTGCAGAGTGATTAAATCTGTATAATCCAAAATACCTTATGTTGAATCTATTTTGTATTCAGAAATACAATTTAAACAACGTATTGTTATATTATTATATCCCAAACCAGTAATTCCGTATAAATTTATATCCCTAAATTTATATCCCCACCAGTGATTTCCTATAAATTTATATCTCCAGATTCAGGAGAGGCAAAAACATAAAAAAGTTAGATAACTTTGATTCTTCCGTTGCTGAAAATTGCAATCAACTGCTTTTTATATCGTCCTTCTTTGATTGTGATGACTAGGATTTCACTCTCCTTTTTATATCGTCCTCCTCGGATTTTCTTCTGTTCTGACTTGCGGTGTCTAAACTCCACCGTCCAACATGATCGATCCACCATAATCGAATGATGCTAATAATCGGAATAAAACACTGACCTTTAACAGAAAAATGCAATGTCACTCCGGGAGACGCTTCAATTCCATTTGCACAGAAATGGACCATTAAGATAGTGCTATATCACGTGATATGAGAGCTAAATCTTCCTAGCATCATTTCAGTCACGTGACAAAGAGATCTACGCTAACTGAAAAATAACCATAATAAGTCTCTCATTCAACAAACCCAATTTTTTTATGGATAGTCATGTTATGCATGAAATTATTTTTTTAATGGTTCAAATATTTTTGTTACTGGAGACATTGATCATTTGCATATTCCCATCTGTCAAAAATGAAACCGGGCCATATATATTTGGGGTTGGTGGTTGTGCATTTATAAATTGTTATTATCAATATGCCCGTCTTCCTGATGCACTTTCTATAATAATGCTATGTAGCATTGATCAATGGAATATAAGACAATAGATGGTTTAAAATATATACCAACTATCTTAATTTTTTTGAATTATAAAAGTTCTCGGCAATGGGAAAGAATTATGAAAGTTCTCGGTAATGGGGATAATACATTATTTCGTGTTTTGTTTCTTGCAAAATGGCTTTAAATTAATTAGATAGTTTAAAAGATATACTAACTATCTTAATTATTTAGAATTATGAAAGCTGGGCAATGGGGATAAAATCATTGATACATCATTTCGTGTTTTGTTCCTTTAAATTTTATATTATGGTTGATTTGCATATTTGTTTTCTTGCCCCAATGGAAAGGAAACATTGGAGAGAGGAATGAGCTAGCACAGAGAGGTATTTACAATATTTGGAACACTGGTTTAAGTAGACACTCCTTGAATAGTGACTGAAATAGCTCTGAAATCTGAGATAAACTGCTATGCAATCTAGAAGGTTTAAGTAGACACTCCTTGAATAGTGACTGAAATGGCTCTGAAATATGAGCTAAACGTCTATGCAATCTAGAAACTGATGCATATGTTCATCTGATCGTGTAACTATGATTATAAGCATCTATGTTATACATATCTATTTAGCTTTGAAATCTCAGACACTCTAGAAATTGATGCATATAGTAGACACTCCTTGAATAGTGACTGGAATAGCTCTGAAATCTAAGATAAACTGTTATGCAATATAGAAATTGATGCATATGTTCATTTGATCATGTAACTATGATTATAAGCATCTCTGTTATACATATCTATTTAGCTTTGAAATCTGAGACACTCTAGAAATTGATGCATATGTTCATATGATGATGCAATCTAGAAACTGATGCATATGTTCATCTCATCGTGTAACTATGATTATAAGCATCTCTGTTATACATATCTATTTAGCTTTGAAATCTGAGGCACTCTAGAAATTGATGCATATGTTCATCTGATGATGTACATCTATCTTCCTTTCATAGACCATGGTTTCCAACATTTACCAAAGCCATTTTCCAACACATCCCTGCCCTTTATCATAGACCATGGTTTCCAACATTTACCAAAGCCATTTTCCAACACATCCCTACCCCAACCAAGCAGCCATTTTCCAACACATACCTGCCCCAACCAGGCAGGGACTGCGCTGCCATGCAACACTTGTAATTTACAAGTGCTCCTTCCCATTATGGAAGCATTGCGCTTAAGACATGGTGAAGCACAACACATGGTATATGGTAACATACTACGAATTAGTGTAATTGTTATCATAAGGCATTCGGGTCAAAAGTATGGCAATGTACTTGGATCAAAATTTAATTATGGTAATGCATTGGTGTAGTTTCATGTAAAAGTATTGATGTAAAATTTAATTATGGTAATGCATGGGTGTAGAAACTATGTAAAAGTATTGATGTGTTTCTGTGGAGTTATATATGATCTAATTCAAAGTTATATATGATCTACTCATGAGTTGTTGATATGGATTTGTGTTTTTATTTGATAAAAGAGTTTTTTACCCAAAATTTATCGTTATATTTATAATATATAACTGTTCTTAAGACAGAAGTTACATCAGAAAATCAACATAGTAGGGAAAATAAGAAAAAGTAAGTGAGCTCACAGGCTGTAGCAATGGGGACATATATACCCCAGTTTTACAAGCATCATCCACAAAGACACCCCCAGGTGAGTAAAACTAAAAAACAAAGATATTCAGACTATGACAACAAAATGAGCAAGAGCTATATAAAAAGTGTGGATGGCATCCCCTAAGAACAGCTAATATAGATTTTAAAATAATAGAGGACCCTCATTTCCATCTTCCCATAGGTTGTAAGCTATCTTCCATGTTTGCATTTGAAGGGCTTGCTTTGATAACAGATCTGCCTCTTTATTATTGTCTCTGTAGATGTGAGAAAAGGTGATAGAGCTGAATGATTTGCTAAGGTCTCTGATCATTTCCTTCCAGCAGTCCAGTGTAACAACCTGTAGATTTCCTTTCCTTTTTAGCCAATCTATGACTATTCTTGAGTCACAAAAAACTTCTAAATCGGTGATGTTTAGCCGAGAAGCCAGAGTTAGTGTAGCCCAAACCAAATCACTGCATGTTCCCAAGTGACGTCAGCTGACTATGTATATTTCCATTGTATTAGAACTTCTTGAATTGTGTGCTTGCATAATTAGCATCCTCTTATGGTCAATATTGCCTTCAATTGTAACCAAAGGGAACCCTCTCCATTAAGTTATGGAAGGCTAGTCTAAACTTGGCAATATGGCCCCACAATCTTCTTTAAACAAAATGCATGAAAGACTAGGTGAATCTTGGAGTGGGTTGAATGAACTAATTGACAGGAAACTTGTCTAATGCATTGGAGTATTTGATAGGGTCAACATAATTTGGTCAAGAACTTATGGGAAACCTTATCTTGAGAGAAGTCTACTTATAGGGTTATAAATGAAGGAACAACTAATCCCCTTCTTCAAAAGAGTGCTTAGAGCTATGTTGATCAACTTGTTGCTTCCTTAAATTTCTAGCCAAAACTAGATTTTTCTTAAGTATGTAGAGAATGGCTGCTCTGATGCCAAGTGTGAGATCCACTCCCTAAACCTTGGATGTGCCTAGTAAAATATGAAGCAACCAAAGAAGGTTTTTGGCCATAGATATATTCTTATGGTAACATTTTGGAGGCACTATGATAAGTGGTGTTGTACCACCATTTGGCAAGGGGTGGCCACTGAACCCACTGGTGTTGTTGGTCCATTACAAAACATCATAAGTAGGTTTCTAATCATTTTTTGACCACCTCCATTTGACCATCTATTTGGGGATGATAAGTTGTGCTCATGTTCAATTATGTGCCTAGTATTTTAAAGTACAACTCCTTCCAAAATTTGTTGGTGAAGGTGGGATCACAATCCGATACAATGGAAGTGGGCATGCCATGCAGCTTAAAAATTTGATCCATGAAGACTTGGGAAACTATGGAGGGAATAAATGGGTGTGATAAGGCACAAAAATGGGCACATTTGTAGAGGCGATCAACTACTACCATGATTATTGATTTGATGCCAACTTTTAGGAGGCTCACTATAAAATTCATGGAAATGTCAATCCATATAGATGCTGGGATTAGTAGAGATTGTAATGCCTTGAGAGTCTTCATTATTTGACCCTTGTTCCTTTAACAAGCTTCACATTTAGCAACAAAAAGTATGTGTGTCCTTTTTCACACCTTCCCAAAAAAAAGAGCACTTAGTGTGTTTGTAGGTTTTCTAAAAGCCAGAGTGACACAATGTAGGGGATGAATGCAATTGCTTTAACACTTATTATTTTGAAGTTGAATTATGCATCAGAAAAATACACCCTTTATACTACAAGGTATCATATTTCCAAGTATATCCCTTAGGGGGGTTGGGATCCTCCTGAATTATTTGGATTAGTTGAACCAGTATGTCATTAGCCAGCCATTCTTAGTGAGCCACTACAAGCCAATCCAATACTATTATGAATAAAGTAAAGAGAGATCCTTCCTCCTCATATTTTCTAGATAAATAATCTGTTGCCATGTTCTCTTTTCCCTTCTTATAGATGATCTCATAATCATACCCTAGCATCTTACTGGCCCATTTGTGATTTTTTGGTGACAACAACCTTTATTCTAAGAAATAGTTCAAACTATGACGGTTCATCTTGATATAGAATCACCTCCCAATGTGATACAGACACCAAGTATCAAATGCATGAAGGATGGCCATCATTTCTTTCTCATAGGTGGACTTGCCCAAATTTATGTCATACAATTATTTATTGATGAATGTCAATGGGTGCCCTTCTTGCATCAACATTGCTCCAAGATCTCTTCCCAAGGTGTCACATTCCAAGAAAAAAGTCTCGGTGAAATCAGGCATAGCTAAGACATGTATAGCACACATGGCTTCCTTTAAATTTGAAAAGGCCTACTTTGCAACCTCATTCCAAACAAATGCATTCTTTTTTATCCAAATGGTTAACAAGCCTGTAATTCACCCATAAGTCTTCGCAAACTTCCTATAGTAGCCTATGATCCGTAAGAAACCAAGTAAGCTTTTTAGAGTCTTCGAACATGGAAAATCCTACATAGCCTCAATTTTCTTGGGTTCCACTCGCACCCTGTCCTAAATGATTATATGAACCAAGTATTTTCCACGTTGGAACCACCAAAAGTGCATTTAGAACGTTTGAAGAACCACTGGTTATCCCAGAGTAATTGGAGTTCTTTATTGATATGCTCCATATGTTCTGCCTAGGTTTTTCTATAAATCGAGATATTGTCAAATAATACAATCACAACATTGCACAGTAAGGGCTGAAAAAACTTGTTCATGAGGACTTGAAAGGTGAAGGGGCATTGCAAAGACCAAAAGGCATCACCAAAAACTCATAATTTCCTTCATGTATGTAAATGGAATCTTAAAAACGTTCACCTCCTTCTTCCTAATTTGGTGGTACCCCAAGCTAAAGTCCAATTTAGTGAAGAAGTTGGCACCATGAAGGTCATCCAATAGATCATCAATAATTGGGATGGAAATGTGTATTTGATGGTTAACTTATTAAGAGCTCTAAATTCGGGACACACATGTGCCAATTTCCTTATTTCTTTAATATCATGATTATTGGGGATGAGTAGAGGGTAGTACTAGGATAAATCACATTAGCCTCCAACAATTACTGAATAATCTTTTCAATTTCATTCTTCTATGAAAAAGGGTTCCTAAAAGGATGACATTGGGTGGTTGACTACCTATAATGAGTAATATACCGTGATCATGCTCACCATGTGAAGGGGGTAAKCCATGGGGTGTTTCAAATATATATTGATGCTTTGTTGGGACTGACTACAAATCAAGGTGAATGTCTATGGAGGGTTGTCCAAAAMTTGGATGGCACTGAAGGCAATAATGTTGGAGTGGCATTTCTTCAAGAACTTTTCCATGCAATAACCATTGATAATTTTGAAGGAGCTAGATGTAAGCCAATGGGGCCCTCCTTAGTGAAGCTCATGTATAACTCCTTGCAATCCATGGTAACCAAACCTAATGTTTGTAACCATTCTACTCTGAGAACTACATCATAGCCACCCATTTCAGTAGAGAACATGTGGGATTTGAGCTAATAGTCCCCCATTTGAAGTTTCACATTCTCATAATTGCCACCACATTTCATCATGCTACCATTGTCTATTATAATTTGAAAATTGTGCATTACATGGACATAACAATGGGTTTCTTCTGCAACTCACAAATGAATAAAATTGTGGTTGTTTCCATTATCAATTACAACAATCACCTTTCAGTGCTTACTGTATCCAATCAACTCCAACGTCCAATGAGATGGAATTCCTAATAAAACATGAAGGGGAATTTGTGGTTCCACACAAGGAGGCTCCAAGGTGGATTCTTCTTGAGCAAGAGGTGTAGTTTATGCTAGTCCCAGCTCGATAGTGGCTTCCTCGGAATTTTTTTCAAGCAGGTCAAATTGGGCCTCATTAATTTGAAATATTTTTTCTCCTAATTACATTTATGCCCTATGAAATACTTCTCATCTCAATTATAGTAAATTTTGAGGCATTGGCATTTGTTTGCTTCTTCCTAGGTCAACTTGTGGACCCTCAAGGGTTGAGAAGGGACGAGGTTGTTATAAATTCCATAGGGAGGCATGGACGAGTAAGAAAAGGAGGCCTTTTGGTCTATGCATTAACCACCACTTGAGCTTCTCTAGCTCATTGAGATGCCTCCAACCAAGTAGTGGGTGAGCCATCAAGAACGATGCGTTAATATCCTCCTTCAAGCCATTGATAAAACATTCTTTGAAAAAATAATCAGTCATGTCCTTTGTGCATATTTCCAATTGCTTAAAGGTTGCTATAAAGTCTTCCACTATGCTTATTTAGTGCAACTTGGTCAACCTTGCCAAATAATGAGTGTGTTTCAAAATGAGCATAAACAACTTTATCAAATTGGCTTTAGGCAATGCATCCCTCGTAGGATTTCTTATGACATTGGCATCGCTCCCTATCCAAGTATAACACTCCCAATTGAAGTTTCATTAGGTCATTAGTAATATCATTTGGGAGGGAGAAGTAGTGTTCCATCTGAGTAACCCAACCTATGGGATCAAAACCAACAAACTTGTTCACATACACTTTAGGATATATGTGTCGCATGTTATTATCCTAAAAGGGTGGTCTATTATGATGCTCACCCTTTGTGAAGGATTCCACACTTCGTGGATCCACTTGATGTTCATGCCAATTGGTCACATGGGATAGGACTTCACAAAATTTATTAAGTTGGATTTGCATGTAATCTAGGGAGGTGACCTTTGGGGATATTTCTGGTAGTTGAGAGAGTTGAGATTCAATATGGGAGACCAATTTTTTCAGTGTAAAGACTATATTCTCCATGTTTGTGTTTCTAGTGTTGGGCATGGGCACTTGGGTCCACCAAAAGGGTTAATAGGGAGTTATACAAATGCAAACAATGTCTCACAAGAAATATTTTCAGACAAGTCACCCAAAATAGTGTTGTCATGTCCACAAAAAAGGTGTTACTTGAGAGCTATACCAATGCAATCAACATCGCACAAGGAACCTTTTGAGATAAGTCTCCCACAATGGTATGGGAAGGCCCCATGTTTTTTTAGGGGGCGTACTAATAGAGTATTACTCTTATGTGAGTATTATTATGGTGACTAAATTCAAATTCTTGATATTTTAGGAAAATCATTTTTTAGTTATCCATTCTACAGAAAATAGGGTTTGTAGTGTCCTACAGACAAGGGAGTGACAAGCACTATAGTTCTCTGAGATATCTGAGTGTTCCAATAATAGTAATTAACCAAATATACCATACCCTTGGTTGTACTACATGATTCCTTGTTATGTGAGACTGATCTCCCCAAGTGTTATTCTCAGTGTACTATAACAACAAGATGGTTGAGAGGCTTATGTAAGGCTTGTTTTAGGTGCGCCTAAGTGGATTTTGATATACTTGAAGGTACATGGAATGTCAAAACCATAGGTAGATTTTGTCTGATGTGATACTACTAATCAAGGTACCAACATAGGTGTACAARGGTGTCCAACTAGGTGACTCYACTTGTATTCCTTGGGTGTACGCTTCTCCACCTATAGTTTTACCTATTGAAAAACATATCTATGTGTTAAAGATGTCAAAACATGTCTCTAGCCGAAAAAAATATTTAAAAAATAAAAATCTAAAATCTAAAATGCAGGTGCATGCTAGCATAAGAAAGAACTATGATACCACTTGTAACATACTTAACCAACGAAAATGGTGATTTCTAAGCAATTATTCAAGAAATATAAACTACAAAAAAGTAAATAAGAGAGATAATAGAACCTGGAGAATATAACCCTTGTATTAATAATCCAGAATATAGAGAGCAATGTTCACAGGCCCCTTCAAGGGGGCAACCACATTTGAGTATATCTTTAATACAATAAAAACACTTGACAAAATATTACATAGCCTTCTAGCTTTATAAACAATTTCTCACTAGCAAAACCTTAACTACTAGTGGTCCCATCATTAATGAGTACCAAATACTTAGTGGGCCTTATTTAGTAAAGATGATCCTTTTAGATTAAGAAAGTACCCACTAACTACCTAAAGAGCCTATTTCAAAGAAGATGGCCTCATGTATCAATTAACTAACTACTAAGCACCCCAAAGTAAGGATATTAGGGTATGACCCTAACATACTCACAACTAGGAAATCTGAGAAGCAATGAAGAAGAAATTTTGAATGAGCACCCTGATGACCAAGGAAGGTGGGTGTGAGTATGTTACATCTATCAAGATAAAGCGGGGAATATTACCCAATGATAGATATAATTGGTCTAAATTGCAAGGTTCTCTCCCTACAATGGTGTGTCGGTAACCCTCCTTGGAGATGGGATTGAATAATCCAAGAGAAAACCCTCAAGGGTAAACTCTCAAACTCAAACATTCAAGAGTACATTAAGAGAAATTACCATTTAAATTAAGTTGAATTTATAATATAATATCGATAAACTTAAAGTGCACATGGTCTCAACAACATCCTAGTAGCAAATTGGGGGCAATGAGGCAACAAGAGGGGAATAAGGGGGGAGTGACTTAAACCATAAGCCATCTTGTTGATAAGTGATAGCTTGAGAGTCCTTTGACTTGTTCTTCTTCTTGGTATTTTTACTTTCCTAAAGATATTTTCATCCTTTCTTGGGATGCATGTAACCACCTCACCTAGGCATGCAAAAGCATTCTAACATAATCTTGTAATTGAGTTTTAGGATCATTCATCACCATTCTTGGATTCTTGACCATTCTTTGGGGGACCATTCCTAGGAATTGGGATGTTAAGCTTATTGTTATCATATTCCTTCAGCTATTATGTTGAAGAGAGGAAATTAATGGGAAATACCTTACTGTTGCGAGGGACTTTGTATTGTTGAGAGCCATGGAAGTTGGGGACAACATTATGCTTGTTTCCAAACCATCTCCAGGACTCATAACAAGAGATTTTGAGTTGAAACTCTCATGTATATTGTTATCCATATTGCTCCTCGAGGCATTGCTTGACATAGAGGGGGGTGCCTATGTAATGTTGTGTTGGAAGGAAGAGGTTTCTATGATGCTTGAGAATTGGTTGAGGTGCCTAGAGTTCATATCTTGAAATAAAAAAGCTCAATTGTGTTGCACATAGGTTTGGGATTGCAACTGAGTGCTCAAAATTCTAATTCTCCCTTGTTGATTCATTGCTCAACTTGGGAGTGCCACCTACATAAGTTGGTGCTTATGGTTGGGGGGGAAATCCTTCCTGTGGAGCTATTTTCCAAAGTGATTGATTAATAGAGAAGTAATTTGTCTTAAATGTTTATATGTTGAGAATTAATTATATTGGTTTTCGATGTGTGTGAAGGTTATGCATTTGAATTGGTTAATGACAATATGGTTATGATAATGTTCCAAGAATATGTCATAGGTTGTTTGACAAGTAAATATACGCAAAATTTAAGGTTGTTACAACCATTAATTCTTGTTGAAGAATGCACAATTTAGCATTTGTTGTGTGAATTAAGGTGCAACCATGCCAATTGTTTTGATTGGCATTGTGAGTGTCATCAAAGATGCTAGAATAACTATAGGATGTTATTTATTGGATATAAGTTGCAAATGACATGTATTATTATGGGAAACACCATTGAGCATGTGCAATTTATAAAGAAGACCAATTTGGAAGATTGGTGATGTATGGATGTCTCTACATAAATTATTGGAATTAATTTATGTATTAATCATGTATAAATATTCATTCTTGTAGAGAAATTAGAGAGATTGCTATGTATGCAAGTTAATTACGCTACAATTGTTGATTTCTTCGACAAATTTTGGTTGTATGTGAATGGCAATCTTATTAATAACATTATTAATATCTTTATTGTGATTTCTCTTAAGATTTCTCTAGTTATAATTTTAAATATGCTTTAATAACGCACGGGAATATGTTTTTTTTTTTTGTTTGTTAATGTGGCCGAACCTGTTGGCATCGGGATTAACCTGTGGCTTGAGAAACCGCGACTCAGGGGCATCTAAGCCGTCAAAATCACCCGNAACGCACGGGAATATGTTTTTTTTTTGTTTGTTAATGTGGCCGAACCTGTTGGCATCGGGATTAACCTGTGGCTTGAGAAACCGCGACTCAGGGGCATCTAAGCCGTCAAAATCACCCGGGGATCGCACCCGGCCTGAACCACACCAACCCTTAACATGGTTGGATTTTTTTGTCCCCACAGGTTTCGAACCGGTGACTTTTCAACACGGAGTGGCTTAACAACACACTCTGTCACCAACTGTCCTACACCTCGGGGACAACGCAAGGGAATATGTTATGAGGTTGTGGGAATCCCAATTGGACTCACAACTAGGAAATCTAGGAAGTAATGAAGAATAAATTTTGAATCAACACCCAAATGACAAAGGAAGGAAAGTCCATGTATGTTACACCTATCAAGATAAAAGGGAGAATATTACCCAATGACAAATATACCTAAGCTTGGTTGTGGTGCGCTCTCCCTACAGTGGTGGCATTGGTAGCCCTCCTTGGAGATGGGATCGAAGAATCTAAGAGGAAACCCTCAAGTGTAAACTCCCAAATTCAAACAGGTAGGGGTAAATTAAGATCAATTACCATTTAAATTAAGTTGAATTTATAATATAGTATTAATAAACCTAAAGTGCACTTGGGGTCAACAACATCTTGGGAGCACCATGGGGGCAATGACACAACTAGAGGGGAATAAGGGGGAAAGTGACTTAAACCATATATTATCTTGTTGACAAGTGACAGCTTGAGAGTCCTTTAACTTCTTCTTCTTCTTGGAATATGTCCTTTCCGAAAGAAATTATTGTCCTTACTTAGGTGTGTATGTAACCACCTCACATAGGCATGCAAGACCATTCTAAAAAAATGTTGTAATTGAGTTTTGGGATCATTCTTCACCATTCTTGGATTCTTGACAATTCTTTGGGGGACCTTTTATGGGAATTGGGAAGCTAAAGTTGCTACTATTATATTCATTTCACTAGTATGTTATAGTGAGGAAATTGATGCCTTGTTGTTGTGAGGGACTTTGTATTATTGAGAGTTATGGAATCTGGCAACAACATTATCATTGTTGTTCAACCATTTCTACGACTTGTAACAAGATATTTTGAGTTGGTACTCTTCTTGCACATAGATAGGTGTCCATATTAGAATACCTAAGGCACTACTCAACATAGAAAGAGGGTTTATATGTAATGTTATGTTGGAAGTAAGAGGTTTTTGTAATGTTTGTGAGCTGGTTGAAATGCCTAGAGTTCATATCTTGAAATAACAAAGCCCAATTATGTTGCACATTGGTTTGGGGCTATGATTAAGTGATCAAGATGTTAATTCTCCATTCTTACTTCATTTCCCAACTTGGGGGTGGCACCTACATGAGTTGGTGCTATGTTTGGGATGAAAATTGCTCCTATGGAGCTGTTTTCCCTAAGTGATTCATTATTGGATAAGTAAATTGTCTTAAATTTTTATATGTTGAGAATTGATTATATTGATTGTTGTTGTGTGTGAAGGCTATGTGTTTGAATTGGGGAACACCAATATGGTTTTTTCCTAACGGAAGAAATCGCAAGAAACCCTCTGAGTACTTCCCCACATTTCATGGATGGTAAACGGGGTAAATCGTTGACCCTGATTACGGGGCCTAACCCCGAGGGGATCAAGAGAGTTGAACATGTGACCTCCCCAACTTATCATTGGGGTGAGATCTCACATCTGACTCAAGACCACTTGAGCTAACTTCCAGTGTTAGGGGAATGTCATTATGGTTATGATAACGTTCCAAGAATATGTCATAAGTTGCTTGAGAAGTAATATATGCATAATTTAAGGTTGTTACAACCATCAATTATTGTTGAAGATTGCACAATTCAACCTTTGTTGTGTGAATTAAGGTGCAACCATGCCAATTGTTCGAATTGGCATTGTGGGTATAATTGAAGATGTCATAATAACTATAGGATTATTATTTCTTGGATATAAGTTGTAAATGGCATATATTATTTTGGGAACACCGTTAGGCATGTGTAACTTATAAAGAATTCCAATCTAGAAGATTATCAATGTATGACTGTCTCTAGAGAAATTATTGAAATTAATTAAAGTATTGATCATACATAAAGATTCATCATCGATGAGAAATTATAGAGATTGCAATGCATGCAAGTTATTTCCATTACAAATGATGATTGCTTAGACAAAGATTGTATGTATGTGAATGGACATATTATTAGTAAGATTAATGAGAACTTTGTTGTGATTCCCCTTGAGATATGTGTATTTGTAATTTTGAATCCACTTTAGTAATGGAAGGGAATATGTTATGAGGTTGTGTGAATCCCAATTGGACTCATAGGTGGGAAATCTAAAAAGTAATGAAGAAAAAAATTTGAATTAGTTCCCCAACGACCAAGGCACGTGTGGGTATGTTACATATATTAAGTTAAAAGGGAGAATATTATCATTTGATAGATATATCTGGCTCAATTGCAATGATATATCCCTACAATGGTGGCATTGATAACCCTCCTTGGAGATGGGATTGAGGAATCCAAGAGAAAATCCTCAAGGTTAATCTCCCAAATTCAAACAACCATGGGTAAAAAGGGAAGGAAACACACAAAAGGGAAAAGAAAATCAAGTGAGGATGAATCCAAGTTATAAGGGAGTAACAAAGACAATAACTAGATAATCCAATTTCTTAGGTGAAAGTGAGATCCAATCCTAGTGAAAATCTGACAGAGTTTCGGCAAGATGAGAGAGAGAGAGAGAGAGACGTGCCCCAAAATGTTACAAAATCAAGATTATTTATAGATAGAATGAGCACATGGGTGAAAATCTTGTCTGACAAATAGACATTGAGGCAAAGTTACGAGTTCTGATTACTCATCTGTGGGTCAAAGGCAAGCAACCTGTGGTCCTAACCCAATTTACCAATTTTTCACTAGAAACAAACTCTATGTTCCACCTATTCATGGGAGATAGATGCAGATCCACATTTACAACCCACATATGACACACCAAAGGAAAAATGAGAAGGGGGCAAAAGATCAATTTTAACATTGTTAACTTTGTGTTTACCCAAAATGGTTATTTGGGTGTCGAGAATCTCAAGAGACAATCTCTAAGTAACCCATGTAGACCAAATCAAGCACTAATGTTGAGGTTGATCCAAGTGAAGTAAAGATTGTCTAGCTAAGAAAATGATGATCAATGAGTAAATAGACCAAATAATGACCTAAAAAAGCAATGAAAGGGGACCTTGGCCAAGTACTAGATATCAAATGAGGAAAACACATTCATATGTATAGACTCAAGCAAGGGGTTAAACAAGGAGGAAATTACCAATGCCATAATTTGTCTCGAGATGTTGGAAGGCCTCATGGTCAGCTTTGAGCTTTGAGTGTATAAATGCAAAATCTTCTATGAAAGAATAGTGATCAATAATATTGTAGAAGTTCGTAACATTCTTTTCTTCGGGTATTATGTGTTGTCACATTACTCCTTTCTGAGAAATGCTTCAAAATCAACAAATGTTTATTATGTTTAAGATCACCCCAAGTCTAGAAAGGATTTTTCTTACTAGATGGTGTTCGACCACCTTTCCAAAGTTTGTTTAGATGCATTTTTGACAACACAATTATTCTTTCAACATATACAATATGAAGTAAGATATTTATATTTTCGTCTATTCTACACTTGACATGACATGCGCATGCATCTAATGAATGCTCTTTATATTGTGTTAAAAGCCATCCAAATAATGCTCTTTATATTGTGTTAAAAGCCATCCAAATAGAGTTAATTCCTTATTAGTCCCTACCATAGGCATAGAGGGACTATAGCGATCGATAATTCGTTGACCTCACATTAGTTTGTCCTTTGACCACAATATTTGCATAATATCTATTGTTGGAGCTAGGGAACTAAAGACATTGAATTTTATATAATAAAAAGTACCATATATGTAGTGATCTTATTGGATAACAGATTGGAGGTATTATTGTTGGCTTCACTATTCCCAATGTTTTATATGTTAGCATATCCAAACTTTTTCATCGTCTACAGTCTTTTTGAATCATATATTTTTCTTATGCATTGCTTGAAGGTGGATTAATGCTGGCATTAGTTCGAATGTTTGTCTTAGCATTTTTCTACTAGCATTGTCTTAGATCATATGCAGTGCTTTTTTTATTTGTACTAATCATATTGAAATGTTTAGATATCCAAGCTTTATAGTGATCGATAATTCCAAAGTTTATAATGTCCTTGCCACATGTATTTGTATTGAAATGTATTGACAATTTTTTTTAGGTGCTTGAATAGGCTTGACAGCTTAAATGTTTACATGACGCGAGGTCCTCCAACAGGGCTGACAGCTTAAATGTTTGCATACCGCGAGGTCCTTAGACAGCCTGACAGCCTTAAATGTTTATCTAAATATGCTTCTCGGAGTACATTTTTCCTCAAAAAATTCCATACAATGTTGCAGTGATTTTGCACAATATTATTGTCCGCCGCCAGTTGAATAGGCATTCTATCTTTCATCCTTCTTCTAGCCTTGCAATGAAATTTTGTCATCGTTGAAGCTACATACATTGTTTACTAGTTCGGTGAGTGCTTCTTCTTCGTTGGTTTGTCGGTTGTTGTTTGTTGTTGTTGTTTGGCTCACAATTCGACCTGAGCTTGTGCCTTTCATTGTTTCGGAGTAAGTTTCCATGCCATAGTTTCATTTTCTATTCCTTGTTTGTTGTTTAGTGTTTGCAGTTTGCGAGTAAGAATATTTTCTTATTTCTACTGGCATGCTCGTCATATGTTTCTGGCTCCTTTTGTGCTTTGGTTGCAGTTTCGTAATCATTGGAGATACATATGTTGTTTACTAGTTCGGTGGTTGTTGCTTGTTCGTTGGTTCATCGGTTGTTGGTTGTGTTTGTTTGGCTCAGGTTTACGCTTTGGGGCCCTGGGGATGCAGTTGGGCTTGTTCGTGCTTTCTCGCTGGTTTGGTGCTTGTTGTTTTCTTTTGTTTGATTTGGCTTTGCAGGGTTGAGGTCTTGTGCCGGTAGTTGGAGTTGTTTTTTTTTTTTTGGATTATTATTGTTTTTTGGGCACTTTACAGTGTTCATTCCCTGCACCCACGAGTCGACATGGAGTCGTTTTATTTTCCTTGTCTAGTGAGGTCGATATATGTTCTGGTGTGAGATTTTGGTGGTGCTTCAGTGTTGACATGAAAGAAAATAGTTGCATGAAAAATAGTTCGAGAAGTACATTTGAAATTGCAATATCCGTTGTTAAAATAAAACATATGCAGGCTGCATTTATAAACCATGTATGGTGAAATGTGCCCATATGACAATACATGTTCTTTGTCCTCTACACAAACTGGTGTGCCCACGATACAATTTGTCTTGTGCTTGAGATATGATATGTACAACAAAGATTCTGCAAAATTATATTTCCATGTCTGGAAGCATATCTGGGTAGTTTGCCATGGAAAACCAAAATCTTGTATCGTGGGCACAACAGCCTGTGTAGAGGATAAAGAACATGTATTTCCTCGGATACTTTTCCACGGAAAACCATAAATCATTTATCTACGGCCATGCAATTTCGTAATATTTTGTGCCTTGTAATATATTTTGGGTAGGGAAAAAAAATTACATATTTACAGCTATGGATGGAGAAGCGCAAAGGTTCATGTTTCTACATATCTTTTAGACTATTCATTGAGTCTCTTTTACTGTATGTACATATTACTTGTTCTCCGGTGCATACCAGCTTCCATTCATGTTCATTGTATTTTGTGTGTTCCCACATTCAAACAAACAGAATAGCTGGAGAAAACGACGGAGTCTTGACTGCATCGGTTGAAGATGAGATAGAAAGGTGCATGCTTGTATTGTTATTTCATATTTCGTTGTTTTGTATTTCATTTATTTTATGTATATGTGTTCACCTAGTTTATTGTATGTATATGTTGCATCCCTTCCTACATAATAACTTATCTTCATTACATGTCTTCCTGCATACTAACCTACTTCATGTCCATTGTATTTTCGTTGCATTGCTACATTTAAACAAACAGAATGGCTAGAGAGGACGATGGACTCTTTTGCGGGAATGTAGACGAGGAATTACATAAGTGGATACCTATACTCTTATTTCATATTGCAATGTTCATTTTTTCATTTACTGTCTGTATATTTGTTGTGCTTGTTATGTTGCTTTGCACCTTTTTTTTTTTGTTCTTTTCTTCCTTCAAATATAATATATTTTTGTGTATTCTCATGTGAATCGTATTATGTTTGTTGTTACATTGGAATAAATAGACTTGTTTCTCTTTCTTTTACATGTCTGTGTTCATACTAACTTGCCTTCATGTCCATTGCATATTCGGCATTGCTACCTTGGAAGAAACAGGTTGGTTGGATAGGAAGATGAATTGTTATGTGCAACAGCAGAGGGTTCTGTTGTACAATCTTCGAAAAGGTATACCAACTATGTTGGTAAATTAAATATACAAACCGGGTGGGGGCATATAATGCTAGACTAGAAAATGATGGCTTGGCAGCAATGGGCCTTTCTACCCTCCCTATTTATACTTTTTCCATTTTCTATTATCCATTTTGTTTTTTAATTGATCTTCTTAGTGGTCTTTCTAAAAATGCCTTGGTGCACCGATTGGCGAACTAACGGTTTCACATCTATGGTCACGCTTCTACCTTATTCCATACTTACCCACTTTGTTGATTGCGGGTGTCGGGCTGGCGGGTTCAAGATTGCTCCCCTGGCTTCATGGAGTCCGCGATATACAGATTGGCCATGGTGCCCCGCCCTCACGCCCTGTTTACTGTTACACATTTTTCCAGTCAAAAAAATCAGATGCATACAATTTTACGCTTTTTTAGTCCTTCTGATGGACAATATACAATGCATATGCTTGTTTAGTGCTGATGTTCATCTTCACATGATTGCATCAGAAAAATTTGGACTAGTGACATGGCCATGAGCAATCAGTCATCCCATACATCAACAAACCGATAAGGCCAAAGGTAAAGATGCATACGCTCTCTCTTAATATGTTTACCAAACAAATATCCTCGACTATTTATTCATCTATGGCATTGTGAATATGTTGATTTCATCTGCAATACATGGTTTGCAKTTCTTAAGAAGTATCAACAAGTACAAGTGAGACGTCGAACATAACGCAGGTTCCACAGACTAAGAGGTGTGGTTGCAAAACTCTGGATCCATAGTTCATCGAAGCTATGCATGTACTTGTAGATTTATGCCAGTGAAAGAAKAATACAAAAAWAAAATGCACACTACCATTCACTTTAGTTTTCCTGTTCAAAAATTGTCACCAAGTCTAGAGTTGTAACACCCAAAGTACTATCAATAGAGGGCTTGAACAGTCGTCGAACTGGACAAGTGTTCATCGGGGACATAATGGTCGTCTATAGCACCTACTTGGACAAGGAAAACAAAATTAGATCCATTATGCATGCTGACATGACAGACAAGGAGGCCATGACGATAGTGACACTAACTATTCCTACACAACTTGTACAGAAACATGCAGAAAAGATATTGATGAGTAATGGGATATCCATTACAAATTTTAATATATTGCCCAAAACAGTATATGACCGTGGTGATTGTGATCGGATTATTTCGCTCAATGAAACAAGTATTGTGGAAAAAATTCCTGTTGTTTGTTCAGAATATCGTTTCGTCCCGGACGCGACTATCAACCAGCTTGCACAGAGCAGTGATATTTACCCAATCGAAACCATTGGCGCAGTTGTCACACTGGCGAGAAAACTTGGCTCACAACACATTCTCCATATAAAGGATGGAGAGTTGGACAATGACAAGGCAATGGTACCGTTTTCCATATCCAGTTTTGTCCTTTACTTTCACATGTGCATGTATCTCGGGTAAGTTACACAAATATTGCATTGTTCCATGTTGCAGCTACAATTGTTCGATACCTATTCAAATTTTTTTTCGTCAATGGAACAACAATTACATAAAGGGCAGTTTCCACTTATGCTCTTCAAAAATATAACAAAGAAAAGGGATGTTAGATAAAAGATCTTTCGCACAACCCATGCAACGTTTGTAACAGAGTTGCGAGCAGATATAGTATAGGATCTGAAGAAACTAGCTAGCTCTACAACTGTTGTGCGTATACATTCACAAAATCAGCCTCACTTTGCTTATACAAATATCCTTCACCAAATTTCAGCGGCTTGTTTTATTTTAATTTAATTTTTTTTAAAGGGGGGGGGCACAGTTGTGTATTATATTGTTCAACGTATTAATTTCTATGCTCGCATTCCCAGGTTGAAGGTGTTTTGTTTGCAGCGAATGTGTACTCGACCCCCTTTGAACCTGTATGTGAGAAATGCAACTCTCCTGCTTCTGCCTCCGCTTTGATAAGTGATGATACGATTGATTGGCTGCGATGCATTGAAAAATGTCCATATATATATGGACATTGCCTCAATGTTGTCATCCGAACTGTGGGCAACATAACCGTGCATTGTACAGTTAGGCAGCCTCTGTTACAAAATGTGCTTCCTAGGTTGGCAAAATTGTCGTATGAAACATATCTACAGAAAAAGGCAAGCAGTGTCTACATGTTGCGCGACTTTCGGATACACAACAAATTTACCTTAAATGAGGACAATGTAATTTTGCATATCGACTGAAGAAGGAAAACAAAAATACATATCAAACTTTGGCAGGAAACGAAAATATCTCATGTGTCTCTGTAATATTTCTTCAACATCCAGATGAATGTTCGTCGGAATCGAGTACTTGAGATTGCATGCACATAAGATTGTCCGGTCGAAGAATGGGAAGCATGGCAGCAAACCCCATATATCCCATGGCCCCGGTTATTTTCTACTAGTAACATATACCAAATGTAAGAGAAAACAAATGTCGCGACGTCTTTTCTTTGTATATCAAATTGTTTGATGCAAAGGTCAATGTGTCCTGCTCTATGGAACCTTGTGGGAACTTGCTTGCAGCCTGTTTGGAGTTTGGTTGGTTCTTGGTTGTATGCTTCGTCTGTCAATTTGTATATCGCGGAACTTCGAGTGTTGTTTGGAGGACACAGANAATGTCGCGACGTCTTTTCTTTGTATATCAAATTGTTTGATGCAAAGGTCAATGTGTCCTGCTCTATGGAACCTTGTGGGAACTTGCTTGCGGCCTGTTTGGAGTTTGGTTGGTTCTTGGTTGTATGCTTCATCTGTCAATTTGTATATCGCGGAACTTCGAGTGTTGTTTGGAGGACACAGAACAATAGAATTGCAATTTTTTAGCCAGCTAGCCTGCAAATCCGCCTGATAATTTGTATGGCGTTGTGACGCAAATGTAGTGTGTGGCTTGTTTTAGCATTTTTCCTTGATCGATTAACTTGGTCAAATTAATCTCCTGGAATAATTTGAAATCAATGAATATATATTGTGCGAAGTCCAATTGTGCTATCATATCAACAAGAGGCCCTTAAAATTCAAATTGGTCGTTGTTATGCTTGCGGTGATAGAATTTTAAAAAACTTTGTTTTGTTTCCTTCGTTTTTTTAAAATAAGCGATTTAACATCCTTTGATAATTTTATGTAATTAAATTGTACAATATCAATATTTAATATTAATAATTGACCTTTCAATTTGTATATCGCGGAACTCCGAGTGTTGTTTGGCGGACACGGAACAATAGAAGTGCAATGTTGAGCCAGCCAGCCTACAGGTCCGCTTGTCAATTTGTATATCAAAAAAATTTGGGTGCTATTTGTAGGGCACGGAATAATAGAGGCCCAATTTTGAGCCTGCCAACCTAACAACCTGTGATCCAAAAAGTGACTAAGTATGGAATGCACGATCCGTACATGTTCTATAAAATCACATGTCCATACTTTATAGAAGTACATATTTAGTATTTATTACTCATTTTTTGGAAAATTTCTAGGTACGAAAGTTGGCAGATTCACAGCTTCAGATTTCACTTGTTTTTATATCACCAGCTCGACCGACCGCTTCCCCGTTTCATATTGTACAAACTTTTTGGCTTGCGGTTTTCCGGATAGGTGGGTTCAATATTGATAATTTATGTAATTGAATTGTACAATATCAATATTTAATATTAATAATTTAGCATTTGAAATCATGCTTTTTTATAATGTTAGATAGTTGATAGGGATGACCATCCGTAAACAATGGCAATCTTGAGCCCACCAGTCCTGGAGTTCGTCTGTCAATTTGTATATCGTGGAAGTCCGACCGCTACTTGGAGGACACGGAACAATAGAAATGCAATGTTGAGCTAGCTAGCCCACAAATGCACTTGTCAATTTGTATATCGCGGAACTGTGGGTGTTGTTTGTAGGGCACGAAACAATAGAGGCCCAATTTTGAGCCCGAGAATCCGCGATCCAAAAAGTGGCAAAGTATGGAATGAGGGATCCGTACATGCTCTATAAAATCTCATGTCCATAGTTTATAAAAGTACATATTTAGTATGTATTACTCATTTCCTTCGAGTTTTGTTTGGAAGACACGGAACAATAGAAGTGCAATGTTGAGCCAACCAGTCCGCAAGTCCGCCTGTCAATTTGTATATCGCGGAACTTTGGGTGCTATTTGTAGGATACGGAGCAATAGAGGCCCAATTTTGAGCCCGCCAGACCAAGAACCCGCGATCCAAAAAGTGGCCAAGTATGGAATGTGGGATCGTACATGCTCTATAAAAATCTCATGTCCATACTTATAAGAGTAGATACTTAGTAGGTATTGCTCATTTTTTAGAAAATTTCTAGGTGCGGAAGTTGGCGGATTCACGTCTTCAGATTTCACTTACTTTTATAACACCAGCCCGATAGACCACTTCCCCGTTTCATATTGTAATAAACGAATATAAACTGATCGAAGTCCAATTGTGCTATCATATCAACACGAGGCCCTTAAAATTCAAATAGCTGGCAAGTTCGCTTGCCAATTTGTATATCGTGGAACTCTGGGTGCTATTTGTAGGGCACAAAACAACATTAGAGGCCCAATTTTGAGCCCACCAGCCCGAGAAACCTCGATCCAAAAAGTGGCTAAGTATGGAATGAGGGATCCGTACATGCTCTATAAAATATCATGCCCATACTTTATAAAAGTACATGTTTAGTATGTATTACTCGTTTCTCGGAAAATTTCTAGGTGCAGAACTTGGCGGATACACGTGTTCAGATTTCCACCCACTTTTATATCACCAGCCCGACCGACCTCTTCCTCATTTCATATTATACAAAATTTTTGGAACGCAAATTTTTGAATACGTGGGTTTTTCTTTTAAATAAGATATTTAACATCCTTTAATAATTTTATGTAATTAAATTATACAATATCAATATTTAATATTAATACTTTAGTATTGAAAATAATGTTTTTAGGTAGTGTTAGATAGTTGATAGGGATCACCATCCGTAAATAATCACAATCTTGAGCCTGCCAGCCTTAGAGTCCATCTGTCAATTTGTATATCGTGGAACTCTGAGTGTTGTTTGGAGGACACAGAACAATAGAAGTGCAATGTTGAGCCAGCCAGCCTGCAAGTATGCCTATCAATTTCTATATCGCAGAACTCTTGGGTGCTATTTGTAGCACATGGAACAATAGAGGCCCAATTTTGAGCCCGCCAGCCTGACAACCCGCGATCCAAAAAGTGGCTGAGTATGGAATGCGGGATCCGNTTTAAATAAGATATTTAACATCCTTTAATAATTTTATGTAATTAAATTATACAATATCAATATTTAATATTAATACTTTAGTATTGAAAATAATGTTTTTAGGTAGTGTTAGATAGTTGATAGGGATCACCATCCGTAAATAATCACAATCGTGAGCCTGCCAGCCTTAGAGTCCATCTGTCAATTTGTATATCGTGGAACTCTGAGTGTTGTTTGGAGGACACAGAACAATAGAAGTGCAATGTTGAGCCAGCCAGCCCGCAAGTATGCCTATCAATTTGTATATCGCAGAACTCTTGGGTGCTATTTGTAGCACATGGAACAATAGAGGCCCAATTTTGAGCCCGCCAACCTGACAACCCGCGATCCAAAAAGTGGCTAAGTATGGAATGCGAGATCCGTACATGCTCTATAAAATCTCATGTCCATACTTTATAAAAGTACATATTAAGTATATATTACTTAGTGTTTTCGGAAAATTTCTTGGTGCAGAAGTTGGCGGATTCACGTCTTCAGATTTCAGTTACTTTTATATCACCAGCCCGACCGACCACTTCCTCGTTTCATATTGTACAAACATTTTTGTCTAATTAAATTGTACAATATCAATATTTAATATTAATAATTTAGTATTGAAAATAATGTTTTTAGATAGTGTTAGATAGTTGATAGGGATTACCATTCGTAAACAATCACAATCTTGAGGCCGACAGCCCTGGAGTCTGTCTGTCAATTTGTATATCGCGGAACTTCGAGTGTTGTTTGGAGGACACAGAACAATAGGAGTGCAATGTTGAGCCAGCCAGCCCGCAGGTTCACTTGTCAATTTGTATATCGCGGAATTCTGGATGCTATTTGTAGGCCACGGAACAATAAAGGCCCAATTTTGAGCCTGCCAGCCTGAGAACCCACGATCCAAAAAGTGACTAAGTATGGAATGCGGGATCCGTACATGCTCTATAAAATCTCATGTCCATACTTTATAGAAGTACATATTTAGTATGTATTACTCATTTTTTGAAAAATTTCTAGGTACAGAAGTTGGCGGATTCACGTCTTCAGATTTCACTTACTTTTATATCACCAGCCCGACCGACCGCTTCCCCGTTTCATATTGTACAAACATTTTTGTCTAATTAAATAGTACAATATCAATATTTAATATTAATAATTTAGTATTGAAAATAATGTTTTTAGATAATGTTAGATAGTTGA
Organism: Picea mariana; assembly: GCA_032191745.1. Taxonomy (NCBI): domain Eukaryota; kingdom Viridiplantae; phylum Streptophyta; class Pinopsida; order Pinales; family Pinaceae; genus Picea; species Picea mariana. Next base: position 160,165 of record JASDQU010737682.1, on the reverse strand, counting down.
TAGGGATTACCATTCGTAAACAATCACAATCTTGAGGCCGCCATCCCTGGAGTCCGTTTGTCAATTTGTATATCACAGAACTCCGAGTGTTGTTTGTATGACACGAAACAATAAGAGTGCAATGTTGACCCAGCCATCCCGCAGGTCCGCTTGTCAATTTGTATATCGCGGAAGTCTGGGTGCTATTTGTAGGCCACGGAACAAAAGAGGCCCAATTTTGAGCCCGCCAGCCCAAGAACCCACGATCCAAAAAGTGGCTAAGTATGGAATGTGGGATTGGTACATTCTCTATAAAATCTCATGTTCATACTTTATAGTATATATTTAGTATGTATTACTTGTTTTCTGGAAAATTTCTAGGTGCAGAAGTTCGCGGATTTACGTCTTCAGATTTCACTTA
>JASDQU010737682.1:88483-106557 GCA_032191745.1 Picea mariana | reverse complement strand
GTTTCGAGGTTTCGGGAGTCGAGAAGTAGAGTTGCATGGTCACACAACTCCCAAAATCGCAAAAAGGAAAAATCCAAAAGGTGGGTCCTAAACATTTGTCAAAGGGGTGTTCAAGCTTCTGGGAAAATCCTGAAAGACATTCGATCTTGCCAAAGGGGAAATTTCAGAAACCGGAGAATCATAAGGGAAGAGGAACGAGTGTTGGTCGATCACTCAAGTCCCGAAAAGCCAAAATAAGTGGCAACAAGAGGTGTGAATTTGACGCATTGAAGAAGTCAACCCTCATTGACATTTAGGGTTTCAGAGGTTGAAGAGACAAGGGGTTCGACAACAGGATTTGCGAAATCGTGAAATCCAAAATTATGAAAGGAAAAGAAAAGCCCCGATCATATTTGTTGGTCAATTGTGGAATACACCTTCTGTGTGTGGTATTCCCTATGGGGAAACCAAAGAGTCAATCTGACTCAGGGGAATATTTAGAATGATCCTGTGTGGATCTTGACTCGAGGATCGGGGGTCTGCATCAATTGTGGTATCAGAGCTCAGAACAAGTTCTTTGCTTTCTGTAGTGGAGAGAACAGGGGAACATTTTACAGCCATGCCACCGAGAAGAAGAGACAGGCCAATGCCAATGCCTAATCCAGCAGTGGAAAGAGAAACGTGTGAGTTACATTCCAGGCTTGATGCCATGGAGATGACACAGAGGCACACAGTTGACATTGGGGATATCAGCGAAGCTGAAAGTGAAAATGAAGCTGGAAATGAAGGAGAAGAAGTTGAGGTTGAAGATGTTGCGGATGAATGCCTATTTAGGGTTGTTGCAAGGATAGGTGCTAGAGAAAGACATTCTAGTGTATGAGGGAAACCTAGATGTTGAAGAGCTTCTAGATTGGATTAGAGCTCTAGACAAATACTTTGACTATGAGGATGTCGAAGAAGACAATAAAGTCAAACATGTCATCACTAGACTTAAAGGGCATGCAACATTGTGGTGGGATGAAATGTAGGCTGACAGACACTGCAAGGGAAAGTAGAAAATCAAAACCTGGGACAGAATGGTTTCAAATATGAAAGCCAAATTTATACCCAAGGATTATCAAATCACTCTTTTTCAGAGGATGCATAATTTGAGACAGAAGATGATGTCAGTGAAAGAATACACTGAAGAGTTCTACAAGATAAACATCAGAGCAGGTCATCGAGAAAGCGATGATGAAAAAGTTTCCAGATATATGAATGGTCTGCGGTATGACATTCAAGATGAGATGAGCATGATGACCATTCAAAATTTGTAAGATGCTTATCAGATAGCTCTGAAATCTGAAGAGAATCTAAGCCAGAAGCAAGGTCAAAGAGGCCGAGGTAGAAGTCAAGACATAGAAAAAACAATTGCCCAAGATAGAACTCATAAATCTAAAGAAGAGGGGAAAAGACCTCAAACTCAACATGAGAGAGGAGGAAGCTCACAGAGAGGGAAGTATGTTGATAGAAATACTTTTCCTCGAGCTAGAGGAAGAGGAAGAGGTAGAGGTGGTGAAGTAAAATGCTTTGTCTGTGGAAAGATCAGACATAAATCCTATGAGTGCTCAGATAAGAAAAAATATGGTGGTGAAACTCACATTGTCGAATCTCAAGGACGGAATGTTGAGGCAGAAGATTCTGAGGGAAAAAGATCTTTGATGATGAGGAAAGTTCTCTTGAAGCCAGATAAGGAGGCAGAGAACCCAGCCCAAAGAAACAGTCTGTTTCGGACTGCTTGCAAAAGTAAAGATAGAGTATGCAAGGTCATAGTGGACAGTGGTAGCATAGACAATCTCATATCTATAGAGATGGTAGAAAAGCTGGAGTTGGAGACTATTGTACATCCAAGCCCATATAGAGTTTCGTGGCTACAAAAAGGACACCAGGTAAATGTCACTAAACAATGTTTAGTTGAATTTAAAATAGGGGGATATAAAGATGAAATATTATGTGATGTCATTCCCATGGATGTTTGTCATCTATTGTTGGGTAGACTATGGCAATATGACAGGAATGTGATTCATAATGGGAGAACGAACACATACACCCTGAAGAAAAATGGTAGGACTCACATGTTGTTGCCAATTAAAGATAAAGAAGTGAAAATAGAGATGAGCAACACTGTACTTCTCATGAGTGGGAAGGAACTTCTTAAGGGGGTTAAGAAGAAGGAAGACACAGAATTTATTGTGGTTAGGAAGCCCAAAATTGTTTTGACCAGTACGAGAATAGATGACTTACCAAAAGAAATACAAGAATTGCTGGGAGAATTTGTTGCTATAGTAGTGGACGAACTACCTTGTTCGTTGCCACCTATCAAAAGTATAAGCCATCATATCAACCTTATAACTAGAGCCAGTTTACCAAACAAAGTTGCTTACAGGTTGACGCCATAGGAAAATGAAGAAGTTAAGAGACAGGTCCAAGACTTAATGGACAAAGGATTGATTAGAGAAAGCTTGAGTACATGCGTTGTTCCGACAGTGCTCAGCCCAAAGAAAGATGGAGGCTGGAGAATGTGTATAGAATCAAGGGAGATAAATAAGATTACCATCAGATACAAATTTCCATTACCAAGGATGAACAACATGATGGATTGCTTGAGTGGAGCAAAGGTTTTTTCAAAGATTGATTTGAAAAGCGGGTATCATCAAATTCGAATGAGAGAAGGTGATGAATGGAAGACAACATTCAAGATGAATGAGGGGCTGTATGAATGGCTTGTCATGCCATTTGGCTTAATGAATGCACCCAGTACTTTCATGAGGTTGATGAATGAAATCCTGAAGGATTTCATTGGGAAATTCGTCATCATATATCTTGATGATATATTAATCTTCAACAAAACAGAAGCAGAGCACTTAAAGCATTTAGTTGAAGTAATGAGAAGATTACAGCAAGAGAAATTGTTGATAAATATGAAAAAATCATCATTTATGAGGAAAGAACTCATTTATTTGGGTTTTGTTATCTCTGCAAATGAGTTGAAGATGGATCCAAAAAAGGTAGATGCAATTAAGAATTGGCCATTGCCGAAGAGTGTGTTTGAATTTCGAAGCTTCCATGGTTTGGCAAGTTTCTACAGGAAATTCATTCGAAATTTCAGTGGAATCAGTGCACCGATGATGGATACAGTGAATAAAAGTCACAAGTCTTTTCACTGGACAGAAGAAGCAGAGAAGAGTTTCAATCTGTTGAAGAAGAGGATCATGGAGCAAGCAATTCTGGTTTTACCAGATTTTAGCAAGACATTCCAGGTCAAGTGTGATGCGAGTGGATTTGCAATTGGTGTGATCTTGAGACAAGACAACAGGTCGATCGCATAATTCAGTGAAAAACTGAATGAAGCGAAGATCAAGTACTCAACATATGACAAAGAATTCTATGCAATCATACAAGCACTGAAGAAATGGAGACATTATTTGGTTCCTAAAGAGTTTGTTTTGTACAGTGATAATCATGCTTTACAATTCGTGACTCAATAGGAAAACTTGAACCAAAAACATGCTAAATGGGTTGAATTCATGCAAAATTTTACTTTTGTGATTAAGCATATTTCTAGAACTGCTAACAAATTTGTTGATGCTTTGAGCAGGAAATGTTTACTTATTCAGGAATTCAGAGTCAAGACTTTAGGTTTTGATAACCTCAAAGAAATGTACAGGGACGACCCAGACTTTAAGGAGGCATATGAGGCGTATGAGAATCCAATTCTCATATACAGGAGCCAATGGACCAAATACATGATCTAGGATGGGTTATTATTCCGAGGAAATCAGCTATGTATTCCAAAATGCTACATGAGGGAGAACCTATTGAAGGAAAAACACAGTGGAGGATTGGCTGGACACTTCGGTCATGATAAGACGTTCTCAAAATTGAATGGCTCATATTTTTGGTCAGGGATGAGGACAGATGTTAAGAAATTTGTGCACAGATGCAAGATTTGTCAGCACACAAAAGGGAAAAGGTAGAACACAAGGTTATATCAACCATTACCCACACCAGAAAGGCCGTGGGACGCAGTGAGCATGGATATTATATTGGGACTGCTAAGAACACAGAGAGGTTATGATTCAATCTTTGTGGTAGTCGACAGGTTTTCAAAAATGGAACATTTCATACCATGCCAGAAAACTAGTGACGCAACTCATATTGCGAACCTATTTTTCAAGGAAGTCGTCAGACTTCATGGCTTGCCAAGGAGTATCGTGTCTGATTGAGATACCAAGTTCGTAGGAAATATTTGGAGGAACTTATGGAAAAAGTTGGGGACAAGTTTGTCTTTTAGCTCAGCATACCATCCTCAGACGGATGGGTAGACAGAAGTCATGAACAGAAGCTTGGGAGATTTGTTGAGGAGCTTAGTGACTGAACACCACAGTCAATGGGATCACATTCTACCACAGGCGGAATTTTCTTATAATGATTTGCTTAACAGAAGCACAGGGCAGAGTCCATTCCCGATTGTATATGGAATGCAGCCAAGGGGAGTTTTTGAATTGAAGGATTCGAAACAAAATGAATTCAGGAGTTCTAGTGTAGAGGACTTTGCAGAAGGAATAAAGGAGCTTCATAGCCGAGTCAAGGAGCGATTGTAGAGTTAAACTCAAGAATACAAGCGGAGAGTAGATCAACATAGGCGAGAACTTCAATTTGAAGTTGGTGATTTGATTCTTGCGCATCTGAGGAAAGAAAGGTTCCCAAGGGGAACATATAACAAACTAAAGATGAAAAAGATTGGACCATGCAAGGTCATAAGGAAATTTGGGGCAAACGCATATGAGATTGAATTACCCAATGGGATCGGAATCTCACCGATATTCAATGTTGCGGATTTGTACCCTTACAGAGCTGAAGAAGCAGGAGCAGAGAAGGAACAAAAAGAGATTCAATGGACAAAACAAATGCATGTAGCTGAAAAGCCACACATGGAAAGCATAATTGACAAAAGGATTAGCAAAAAGACCAAGAGAAAAGCGTATTTTGAATACTTGGTCAAATGGAAGGGACATCCAGTTGAAGATGCTAGTTGGGAAGATGAAGCAGAAATTCATAAGCATGGACAGACCGTGCAAGAGCTCATGAACAGGAGTTCATGAAAATTTTCAAACAAGGGAGTATGATGCAGGAGCATCGTAAGCAACGAACCAAGCCAACATAAAGGTGGAAGACAGCTAGAAAAGCGCAGCACGCATTTTGCACATTTTGAAATGTTTTTGAAAAATTAATGAGCATATATTAATGTAGTAGTTAAAGGAAATGTACTTGCATGTTGTAAACAGATCTTGAGCGATTTTCTCTCATCAGTTGGATGTAATAGACATTAAGTCTGTTTAATGAAAGTAGGTATATTTGAATTAAGAGATTAGACAGTTTTAGAAGCGTAGGAGGCAAAACGGATATAGACACCCTCACCCTTGTATTATTGTATATAATCATCATTGAGAGCTGCAGCAGAGAGTTGTAGAGAAGAACCCATGTATAGGAGCACTTGAGTTAATATATGAATCTTTGCCTCAATTTTCATGGTGTTATGATGTTTATTGTTTACATTTGTTGAACGGTATGCTTACAGTTGTTTTATTCTCTCTGTTTAAGTATTTGTTTCAATGCTGTGTTGAATGTGTGATTTCATGTTAAGTATATGAAGTCTGAGAGAGGAGAAGAATGAGTTTTAATTGTTTCTCATCCTGAGAGTTCCTGCAAGGAGTGCAGTGAAGCGTCCACAAGGTGTGCATTGACAAGAATCTGAGTTTTATCTCAGAAAGCTCAGGAGAGACACCGTTGTTCTCATTTCCCACAGAAGTGCAGGTGAGGCACAAAGTCGTGCAAGGTGTGCACAATCTAGTTGAAACCTTAAAATTTATCAACTAAGGTGAAGGTGGAAGGACTGTTGTTGCAAAGAGTGCATAGAGTAGAGGACTCAAATAACTGGAGGTTATTTGAAAGATTGTCACAAGGATTGCGAGAAGGATCTCTCTTGGATATTTAAGTTCACAAGTGAAAGATCAGGAGGGTTAGTACCTTTGAGGAGTTCAAAGGAAGATGGGGAGAGAAATCATTGCGCATAAGTTAAGTTCAATGGAAAATCACCAAGTCAGTTTGGCCAGAGATTCCATAGGAGTGAATCGAGCGGTAAGAATTATCCGAGGAGAACTCGCAAAATCACATGGACCGTTGGATCCCGCAGATCTGTGAGAAAGTTAAGGCTGAGTTCCTTTCAGCATTCAGAAATCTCAGGAGGAGTAACAACCGTTGGATGAGAAGCATCAGGAGTCGTTGAGATTGCGCTCGAAATCTAATATTTCGGGTTTCAGATTTTGGAGTGGCAAGTGATTTTGTAGTCATTGCATCACAAACTCCCAGTACGCGAAATCGCGCCAGCTATTGGATCGGGGGAGGTTCACAACCATTGATCCCCTTTGAAATGAAACATCGGAATTTCAGTATTTTTGGGTTCGGCATACCGGGAATCCTGGTGATAAGGAGCCGAGACATAGTGGAGTGGAAATCCTGAAGTCACGAAACGTGGCAAAACTTTGGTGTGGAATTTCAAGATTTTTGCGCTTCGGGTTTCGGGGTTTCGGGAGTCAAGAGGTAGAGGTGCATGGTCACACAACTCCCGAAATCAAGAAAAGGAAAAATTCGAAAGGTGGGTCCTAAGAATTTGTCAAAGGGGTGGTCAAGCTTCGGGGAAAATCCCAAAAGACTTTCGATCTTGCCAAAGGGGAAATTTCGGAAACCAGAGAATCATAAGGGAAGAGGAACGAGTGTTGGTCGATCACTCAAGTCCCAAAAAGATGAAATAAGTGGAAAAAAGAGGTGTTATTTCGACGCATTGAATATGTCAACCCTCGTTGACATTTAGGGTTTCAGAGGTTGAAGAGACAAGGGGTTCGATAACAGGATTCGCGAAATTGTGAAATCCAAAATTTCGAAAGGAAAGGAAAAGCTCTGATCATATTTATTGGTCAGTTGTGGAATACAAATTGTGTGTGTGGTATTCCCTGTGGGGAAACCAAAGAGTCAATCTGACTCTGGGGAATATTTAGAACGATCCTACGCGAATCTTGGCCCGAGGGTCGGGGGTCTGCATCAATTGTGGTATTAGAGCTCAGAACAAGTTCTTTTCTTTCTGTAGCAGAGAGAAAAAGGGAACATTTTACATCCATGCCGCTTAGAAGAAGAGACAGACCAATGCCAATGCTTAATCCAGCAGTGGAAAGAGAAATGTGTGAGTTACGTGCCAGGCTTGATGCCATGGAGATGGAACAGAGGCGCACAATTGATGTTGGTGATATCAATGAAGATGAAAGTGAAAATGAAGCTAGAAACGAAGGAGAAGAAGTTGTGGTTGAATATGTTGCAGAAGAACGCCTATTCAGGGTTGTTGCAAGGATAGCTTCCAGAGCAAAAATGGAAATTCTAGTGTATGAGGGAAACCTGGATGTTGAAGAGCTTCTAGACTGAATTAGATATATAGACAAATACTTTGACTATGAGGATGTCGAAGAAGACAAGAAAGTCAAACATGCCATCACTAGACTTAAAGGGCATGCAGCACTGTGGTGGGATGAACTGCAGGCTGACAAACGCTGCAAGGGCAAGCAGAAAATCAAAAGCTGGGATAGAATGGTTGCAAAGATGAAAGCCAAATTTATACCCAAGGATTATCAAATCACTCTGTTTTGGAGGATGCAGAATTTGAGACAGAAGCTTATGTCAGTGAAAGAATACACTGAGGAGTTCTACAAGATAAAAATCAGAGCAAGTCATCGGGAAAGCGATGATGAAAAAGTTGTCAAATATATGAATGGTCTGCGGTATGACATTCAAGATGAGATGAGCATGATGATCATTCAAAATGTGGAAGATCAGACATAAATCCTATGAGTGACCAGATAAAAAAAAAGATGGTGGTGAAACTCACATTGCCGAAGCTCAAGGACGGAATGTTGAGGCAGAAGATGCTAAGGGCAGAAGATCTTTGATGATGAGGAAAGTTCTCTTGAAGCCAGAGAAGGAGGCAGAGAACCCGGCCCAAAGAAACAGTCTGTTTCGGACTGCTTGCAAAATTAAAGATAGAGTATGCAAGGTCATAGTGGACAGTGGTAGCACAGACAATCTTGTATCTACAGAGATGGTAGAAAAGCTGGAGTTAGAGACCGTTGTACATCCAAGCCCATACAAAATTTCATAGCTACAAAAAGGACATCAGGTAAATGTCACTAAACAGTGTTTAGTTGAATTTAAAATAGGGGGATATAAAGATGAAATATTATGTGATGTCATTCCCATGGATGTTTATCATCTATTGTTGGGTAGACTGTGGCAATATGACAGGAATGTGATTCATGATGGGAGAAAGAACACATACACCCTGGAGAAAAATGGTAGGACTCACATGTTGTTGCCAATTAAAGATAAAGAGGTGAAAACAGAGATGAGCAACACTGTACTTCTCATGAGTGGGAAGGAAATTCTTAAAGAGGTTAAGAAGAAGGAAGAAACACAATTTATTATGGTCAGGAAGCCCAAAATTGTTTTGACCATTACGAGAATAGATAACTTATTAGAATAAATCCAGGAATTGCTGAGAGAATTTGCTAATATAGTAGTGGACGAACTATCTTATTCGTTGCCACCTATCAGAAGTATAAGCCATCATATCGACCTTATACTTGCAGCCAGTTTACCAAACAAAGTTGTGTACAGGTTGACGCCATTGGAAAATGAAGAAGTTAAGAGACAGGTCCAAGACTTAATGGACAAAGGATTGATTAGAGAAAGCTTGAGTCCGTGCATTGTTCCGATAGTGATCAACCCAAAGAAAGATGGAGGCTGGAGAATGTGTATAGACTCAAGGGCGATCAATAAGAATACCATTAGATATAGATTTCCATTACCAAGGATGGACGACTTGATGGATTGATTAAGTGGAGCAAAGTTTTTTTCAAAGATTGATTTGAAAAGCAGGTATCATCAAATTCGAATGAGAGAAGGTGATGAATGGAAGACAACATTCAAGACGAATGAGGGGCTGTATGAATGGCTTGTCATGCCATTTGGCTTAACAAATGCACCCAGTACTTTCATGAGGTTGATGAATGAAGTCCTGAAGGATTTCATTGGGAAATTTGTCATCGTATATATTGATGATATATTAATCTTCAACAAAACAGAAGCAGAGCACTTAAAGCATTTAGCTGCAGTAATGAGAAGATTACAGCAAGAGAAATTGCTGATAAATATCAAAAAATCATCATTTATGAGGACATAACTCATTTATTTGGGTTTTGTTATCTCTGCAAATGAGTTGAAGATGGATCCAAAAAAGGTAGATGCAATTAAGAATTGGCCATTGCCGAAGAGTGTGTTTGAAGTTCTAAGCTTCCATGGTTTGGCAAGTTTCTACAGGAAATTCATTCGAAATTTCAGTGGAATCAGTGCACCGATGATGGATACAGTGAAAAAAAGACAGAAGTCTTTTCACTGGACAGAAGAAGCAGAGAAGAGTTTCAATCTATTGAAGAAGAAGATCACGGAGCAAGCAATTCTAGTTTTACCATATTTTAGCAAGACATTCCAGGTCAAGTGTGACGCGAGTGGATTTGTAATTGGTGCGGTCTTGAGCCAAGACGACAAGTCGATCACATACTTCAGTGAAAAACTAAATGAAGCGAAGATCAAGTACTCAACATATGACAAAGAATTCTATGTAGTCATACAAGCACTAAAGAAATGGAGACATTATTTGGTTCCTAAAGAGTTTGTTTTGTACAGTGATAATCATGCTTTACAATTCATGACTCAACAGGAGAAGTTGAACCAAAAACATGCTAAATGGGTTGAACACATGCAGAGTTTTACTTTTGTGATTAATCATATTTCTAGAACTGCTAACAAAGTTATTGATGCTTTGAGCAGGAAATGTTTACTTATGCAGGAATTCAGAGTCAAGACTTTAGGTTTTGATAACCTCAAAGAAATGTACAGGGAGGACCCAAATTTTAAGGAGGCATATGAGGCGTATGAGAATCCAATTCTTATAGACAGGAGCCAATGGATTGAATACATGATCTAGGATGGGTTCTTATTCTAGGGAAATCAGTTATGTATTCCAAAATGCTCCATGAGGGAGAACCTGATGAAGGAAAAACACAGTGGAGGATTGGTCGGACCCTTCGGTCATGATAAGACATTCTCAAAGTTGAATGGCTCATATTTTTGGCAAAGGATGAGGACATATGTTAAGAAATTTGTGGACAGATGTAGGATTTGTTAGCACACAAAAGGGAAAAGGCAGAACACAGGGTTATATCAACCATTACCCATACCAGAAAGGTCGTGGGACGTAGTGAGAATGGATTTTATATTGGGACTTCCAAGAACACAGAGAGGTTATGATTCAAACTTTGTGGTAGTCGACAGATTTTAAAAAATGGCACATTTCATACCATGCCAGAAAACCAGTGACACAACTCATATTGCGAACCTGTTTTTCAAGGAAGTCGTCAGACTTCATGTCTTGCCAAGGAGTATCATGTCTGATCGAGATACCAAGTTCGTAGGGAATTTCTGGAGGACCTTATGGAAAAAGTTGGGGAAAATTTTGTCTTTTAGCTCAGCATACCATCCTCAGACAGATGGGAAGACATAAGTCATGAACAGAAGCTTTGGAGATTTGTTGAGGAGATTATTGAATGAACACCACAGTCAATGGGATCACATTCTGCCACAGTCGGAATTTTCTTATAATGATTCGCTTAACAGAAGCACAGGGCAGAGTCCATTCCCGATTGTATATGGAATCCAGCCAAGGGGAGTTTCTGAATTGAAGGATTCAAAACAAAATGAATTCAGGAGTGCTAGTTCAAAGGAATTTGCAGAAGGAATAAAGGAGCTTCATAGTCGAGTCAAGGAGTTATTGCAGAGTTCAACTCAAGAATACAAGCGGAGAGCAGATCAACATAGGTGAGAACTTCAATTTAAAGTTGGTGATTTGATTCTTGCACATCTGAGGAAAGAAAGGTTCCCAAGGGGAACATATAACAAATTGAAGATGAAAAATATTGGACCGTGCAAGGTCATAAGGAAATTTGGGGCAAACACATATGAGATTGAATTACCCAATGGGATCGAAATCTCACCGATATTCAATGTTGCGGATTTGTACCCTTACAGAGCTGAAGAAGCAGGAGCAGAGAAGGAACAAAGATAGATTCAATGAACAAAACAAACGTGTGTAGCTGAAAAGCCACACATGGAAAGCATAATTGACAAAAGGATTAGCAAAAAGACCAAGAGAAAAGAGTATTTTGAATACTTGGTCAAATGGAAGGGACATCCAATTGAAGATGCTAGTTGGGAAGATGAAGAATAAATTCATAAGCATGGATAGACCGTGCAAGATCTCATGAACAAGAGTTCATGAAAATTTTCAAACAAGGGAGTATGATGCAGGAGCATCGTAAGCAACCAGCCAAGCAAGCATAAAGGTGGAAGACAACTGGAAACACGCAGCACACATTTTTCACATTTTGAAATGTTTTTGAAAAATTAATGAGAATATATTAATGTAATATTTAAAGGAAACGTACTTGCATGTTTTAAATAGATCTTGAGCGATTTTCTCTCATCTGCCAGATGTAATAGACATTAAGTCTGTTTAATGAAAGTAGGTAGATTTGAATTAAGAGATTAGATAGTTTTAGAAGCGTAGGAGGCAAAACGGATATAGACACCCTCACCCTTGTATTATTGCATCATTAGAGGAAGAACATAATCATCATTGAGAGCTGTAGCAGAGATTTGTAGAGAAGAACCCATGTACAGGAGCACTTGAGTTAATATATGAAGCTTTGACTCAATTTCCATGGTGTTATGATGTTTACTGTTTACATTTGTTGAACGATATGCTTACAGTTGTTTTATTCTCTCTGTTGAAGTATTTGTTTCAATGCTGTGTTTAATGTGTGATTTCATGTTAAGTATATGAAGTCTGACAGAGGAGAATAATGAGTTTCAATTGTTTCTCATCCTGAGAGTTTCTGCAAAGAGTGCAGTGAAACGTCTGCAAGGTGTGCATTGACAAGAATCTAAGTTTTATCTCAGAAAGCTTAGGAGAGACACCGTTGTTCTCATTTTCTGCAGAAGTGAAGGTGAGCCCCAGAGTAATGCAAGGTGTACGTAGGCTAGTTGAAACCTTAAAATTTATCAACTAAGGTGAAGGTGGAAGGACTGTTGTTTCGAAGAGTGCACAGAGTCGAGGACTCAAATAACCGGAGGTTATTTGAAAGATTGTCGCAAGGAGTGCGAGAAGGATCTCTCTTGGAGATTTAAGTTCATAAGTAAAAGCTCAGGAGGGTTAGTACATTTGAGGAGTTCAAAGGAAGATGGGGAGTGAAATCATCACACATAATTTAAGTTCAATGGAAGGTCAGCAAGTCAGTTTGGCTAGAGATTCCAGAGGAGTGAATCGGGCAGTTAGAATTATCCGAGGAGAACTCGTGAAATCACGTGGACTGTTGGATCCTGCAGATCTGTGAGAAATTTAAGGCTGAGTGCCTTTCAACATTCAAAAATCTCAGGAGGAGTAATGACTGTTGGATGAGAAGCATCAGGACTCGTTGAGATTTCGCTCGAAATCTGATATTTTGGGTTTCAGAGTTTGGAGTGGTAAGTGATTTTGTAGTCATTGCATCGCAAACTCCTAGTACGCGAAATTGCACCAGCCGTTGGATCAGGGGAGGTTCGCAACCGTTGATCCCCTTTGAAGTGAAACATCAGCATTTTAGTATTTCAAGGTTCGACATACTAGGAATCCTGTTGACAAGGAGCCGGGACATAGTGGAGTGGAAATCCCAAAGTCGTGAAACGTGACAGAACTTTGGTGTGGAATTTTGGGATTTCGGTGCTTCGGGTTTTAGGAATCGAGAGGTAGAGTTGCATGGTCATACAACTCCTAAAATCGTAAAAAAGAAAAAGATGAAAGGTGGGTCCTAAGAATTTTTCAAAGGGGTGGTCAAGCTTCGGGGAAAATCCCGAAAGACTTTCGATCTTGCAAAAGGGGAAATTTCGAAAACCAGAGAATCATAAGGGAAGAGGAACGAGTGTTGGTCAATAACTCAAGTCCCGAAAAGCCGAAATAAGTGGCAACAAGAGGTGTGCATTTGGCGCATTGAAGAAGTCAACCCCCGTTGATGTTTCAGGTTTCATAGGTTCAAGAGACAAGGGGTTCGACAACAGGATTCACGAAATCCAAAATTCCGAAAGGAAAAGAAAAGCCTCGATCATATTTGTTGGTCAGTTGTGGAATACACCTTGTATGTGTGGTATTCCCTGTGGGGAAACCAAAGAGTCAATCTGACTCAGGGGAAGATTTAGAACGATCCTGCATGGTTCTTGGCCTAAGGGTCACGGGTCTGCATCGAAAATTTCCCACTGGGATGAAAATGGAATATATATTTTATGAGCTCCCTTATTGGGAGCATCTTAAGATTGCCCACTTACTAGATCCCATGCATATATTTAAAAATGTTTCATCTTCTTTATGGAGGCACATATCATCGAAATAAAGTGGCACATTGGCTGTGAGGAGAGATATTATTTCTTCAAAAACTAAAAAGAAACATTGGCCAAGACAAAGAAAGTAGAGGAGAGGTTGGTCCCTCTTGGTCTTTCAAAGAAGGTGATGTCCCATGGATTTTGAAGAAAGAAGATCTTTCTTTGTAAAAGGAAGCTATATTGGGTGTGAAGGTGCCTTATTTATATGGATCTTCCCTACGACGTTTCTTCATTGTGCCTCAAGACCATTTGTCGGGGTTGAAATCACATGACCATTTGAACCTTATAAAGGTACGACGTATGTCAAAAATATGATTTTATTATTTGTAATTTTTTTTTATGCCATGGGATAAAACATAATTAATTTCTTATGTGCTTACTTTGTAGTGTCATTATCCGCTACTCATGCATGGGTGTGTGAACCATAACATCCCCCATGAACTAAGGTGTGCCATATCTAAATTATCTGCATTTGTATGTTGGATCACATCAAAGGATATTCATATGGCTATCATTCAACAGCGACGTCAAGAGATAGCTGAGATTATTTGTATGTTTAAGAAGGAACTACCACCGAGTTTCATGGACTTGCAGGTTCATCTTCTAATTCACCTAGTAGATGAGGTTGAATTAGTCGGGGTGGTCTCCTATCATTGGATGTTTTTTTTAGAGAGGTACATGAAGAAATTGAAAGGATTTATTCGTCAAAGGGAAAACCCAAGGGACCTATGGCAGATGGATACGTATCATATGAGTCTTTATATTATGCTAGTGAGTACATCAACCAAATCAACAACACACCGAGTGCAGTGATTTGGGACGATGAAAGGGATGAAGACAAAATAAAAGGGGAGCTTCTCTAAACGAATGGAAAAATGCGCTTGATAAATAGTAAGTGACTTATCATTTGTCAAATTTCTACACAATAACTATTCACACTGAACTTCATAATGTATATTTTCATGATCTCATATCTACTATATGTTGGTTTTATTTCATGAATACATCAACAAATTCAGAAATTGATGCCACTAATAAATTCATTATTTACAATTAGGAGGCAACACATTTGTGGATTTGTATGAACAGAAGAGGAGGAAATGGGAAAGTGACAGGAAATAATTCAGACGGTTGAATGGAAGAAACATGCCTTATCTTGATAATTTAAAAGAAAATATTCCAATGATATGTCCCAATAGTTGGGTTGTAGACCAAGTCAGAGAGAAATATGGTGCATCCGGTCATTACCCACGTGAAGAAGAGGATGCACTAAACATAAGGATTGGTTTCAGCAACTCGGTAATAATATTTGTGTGTAAATAATTTTTAACTTCGTATTGCACATTTAAATTGTAATTACATATACATTATTTTATATTTTAATTGTCGGGTTATTAGACACATATTGGCACTTTGATTTGTTCATTTTTTATAGGTGCATTTATTCCCATCTATGTGGGCATATGGACATCATTTTCGCACAGAGGATATCGATGATGGACACATGACACAAGACTCTGGAGTGGAAGTTGAGTTTGACCAATCTAGCCATGCTAGCCACCACGACCAAAACACCATACAGGGGAAGTTAGGTTATGTCAGAAAGATACAAGAGATCATTCGAGTGGACTTATCTTCTTTCTAATGTGTTATTTTTAGGTGCAAGTAGTGGGACACCTTTGATCGGAATAATGTAAAGGAATATCGTGATAGTGTGATGATATGTATCAACTTTAAAAAGATGTGGGATGAAGCTAAGGAGCCTTATGTTTTCCCAAAACCCTGCAACCAAGTGTTTTTTTACCCATATGTGTTGGATAGGGATTGGTGGTTTGTATTAAGACAGGACCCTAGATCAAAACATATTTTTTAGAACAACGGTGTTATTATGCCAAGTGAGGAAGATAATGAGGGTGATGACAACAAAGAGTGATATGTACATGTTTTATTTCATCTTTAACATTGTTGTTTTATCTTTTTGTTATATTCTTTATTTCGGTAATTATTTGTTTTTTATTCATCTTCTGATAGAGGAAATGTTAAGTTAATTATAACAAATATTTGAACAATTTTAGTTGGTTAACAGTCAATCTGATGCGTAATGTGTTTGTATTTCAAATTATTTGTGATGATTGAATGGAACGATTTTTATTTGAAAATATTTATATTTTGTTTCATATATTTAAAAATGTTTGATCTTCTTTAAGTATTTCCAATTGTGAAATCCTGAAAAATGTTAAATGTCTAGTTAAACTTTTAATGGGATATGAAATTCTACATTTTATGTTGATATAATTATATGTAATGATATGGTTGATATGCATGTTTAATAGTACAATATTTTTGAGGATATGTTAACATGATGATTCAAAAACTAAGTTTATGTTTTAGATTTAAAAGTAAGATTAACAAAAAAATGTGGTTTATAATTAAAAAATGAGGTTTATAATTAAAAAATTAAATTTATAACATGATTTTGTGATAATTTGGTTTTTAACTAAAGTAGTGTTTGTTAGTTTACATACATTTATCATTTCTTTTGAAAATATTTATAAAATTATGCCCCCAATGTTGAGTAAAACCACAATTAATGAAGTAATATTTTAAAATTTGATAGCAACCAACTTACAAAATAATGGCAAAAATAACAATAGGAAGATTTGCATCCATAAAATTTTAAAGCCAATAGAATTATTATCATTGGAGATCATAACTTTTTTATAATAACATTTTTTAGTGTAGAAGAGTCTATTCAAAAAGAGTAATTAGTACAATGGAAAATAATATTTATTCATATGTAATTTGCTTTTTGAAAAATTAAATTAGTTAGAATGAATAAGTATAATGAACTATCTATGCAATTATAGTTTCAATTTTATAATTAAAGTTTCAACTGTATTGAACTTTGTAATTTATAAAAATAAACATGATGATGATAACCATCTTATAACAAACATAAACAACATGTAAAATACACATTTATATTCTCTAGATAACATAATCTAATTATATATACCCCTAGCACATATAAACGTCATTAATTAGCTAGCACACATATCTAATAATTTAATAGGGCATCATCATTGTGATCACATATAACAAAATACAAGCATTTTCTAACATCATCATCACACACATCTAAAAAGCATCATTTAACATACACATCTATCAAGCACATTTAACATTAAACATATCTAACATGACCTAAAAATGTACACATCAACATCAACATATAAATTAATTAAGTATATCATCATGATCGATAGAAAAAATGCATGTCTAATGAACAATGTTATAACATACACATCTATCAAGCACATTTAAAATCCAAATATAACATGAGCTAACAATATACACATCAACATATAAATTAAGTACATCATCAACATGATCAATAGAAAAAAAACACCATATATATATATATATATATATATAATGGACAAGTCAAATAACTGGTATAACATATCTGGTCCAACCGGTGGGATAATTTGCATATCTACAACAATAGTGGAGGCCTAGCCTGTAGTGGAAGATGATGGATGATGAATAGATCATGCCTGCTCATCTAGGTGAGGTGAAAGAGGAGGATGAAGAATAGGTCTGACATGCTCATCTAGGTGAGGTGAAAAAGGAGGAGGAGGTGTTGGGTATGTGTTATATTCTTTGCACGAGTAGTAGTGTCTAAGCGTATCAGAACCGCATCGGGACCACATTTTTTTCTGCCTCGAGACCGCATTATATTTAGGTGGTTTTTCAGCACATGGTTTCTTTGCCGATGGTTTTCTACTTTCGGTTAAGGAATTATGATTAATATAGAATATGTTGGTTTTCCCGGTTTGGGTTTCCAGGGGAAAAATCTCTATGTAATGTTTGTATTTTCCATTGCATCTTTTATGTTCCTTTACTGAGTATATGTTTGCAGTAGATATTGTACAAGGTTAAAATATACATTTGGTATCAGAGCTTTATTGGCTTCAAGCGGATGCCTTTGTGGTCAAGGGTTTGGCTCGGGACTATGATAAGCCTTGTTACAATGGGAGATCTGCGGTATTGCTTTTTCAGGTGAAAAGAAATGGCAAGCAATTCAAAGATGGAGATCAAGAAGTTTAATGGGAAAAGTCTTGAGTTGTGGAAGCTCAATATGGAAGATCTGTTGGTGGACAGAGATTAGTGGATCATGGTAGATCTAGGTACTACACCTACAGGAACTTCTATAGATGACTGGAAAAAGTTGGATCGAAAGGCAAAGAGAACAATCTGACTGTGTCTCTCCGATTCAATATTACTAAATGTGTCAGAGGAAGCTACAACCAAGGATTTAAGGGAAAAGTTGGGGAAGTTGTATCAGTCTAAGTCCCTGGTAAATAAACTATTCCTGAGAAAGAAGTTGTATAACTTGAGGATGAGAGATGGAGACTTGGTGGCAGAGCATTTGAACACCTTCAATACTATGGTAAGTCAGTTAGTATTTGTTGAGATTAAAA
>JASDQU010737682.1:44971-85030 GCA_032191745.1 Picea mariana | reverse complement strand
CACTGATGAAGGTGGACACTTTGAAGAATGTTGCAGACTCATTAACAAAATCTGTGAGCACTGAGAAGTTCTCTTGGTGTAGAGGATCCATGGGCATTGTTGCCCTGTATTATTGACTATGTAACCCTATAACCCCCTGTATGCAAAGAAAAAAAAAAGTGGGAGAATGTTGGGTATGTGTTATATTCTTTTCATCGGGACCACATTTTTTTTCTACCTCGGGACCACATTATATTTAGGTGGTTTTCGGCACATGGTTTCTTTGTCGATGGTTTTCTATTTCCGGTTAAGGAATTAGGGTTTTGGACTAATCCAGGTCATTGGGTTAGGGTTTTGGATGCCGCTAGCTCATATATGTATTTTGTATTGTAAAAATTGTAACATGATGAATAATATAGAATATGTTGGTTTTCCCAGTTTTGGTTTCTAGGGGAAAAATATTTGTGTAATGTTTATATTTTCCATGGTATCTTTTCTGTTCCTTTACTGAATATATGTTTGCAGTAGATATTGTACACGGTTACAGGAGGAATATGTGTTGTCTCCTCGTGATCTGGGTGAGGTGAAGGAGAAAAATGAGGATGTGAAGAAGGGTGATCACGACCACCCTCATCAATCGATGGGGTATTGGACGAATGGGTCGTACATGAAGAAGAGATGTGCCTATTATCGAGATCCCTCCTCATTTTTAGTAGCCTGACAGTTCTGACGATATGACGCGTAAGAGGAATCAAATCACATGACATCTCCCTCTAAAGCTCCAAGAGTGTAGGATTTTCCCTAATGTCTCACATCAAGGTAGGGAGGACTCCCACCTCAGTCAAAAGTGCAGAGAGTCAGTCACCCAGTTCCAACCTAAATCTAGTATCGGGCCTATGACTCATGTCGTCGGGTATCTGCACCCGAGGACCCTGACCCGCCACAACCTCAGGCATCATATCCTCATCGTCATCTACTGGGGGAGGAGGCATGTCCCCAATGAAAGTGCCAATATTTGCAAAATATATAATACAGAACAATAGTTACACAGTTAATTCATTAAACAAGTTAAAGAATGTGTTAGAATTAATTTGATTCTAATTAAGTAAGACAATAAAATGAAACTATATTAATTTAAACAAAACATTAATATTACCTCTATCATATGGTGTGAAGAGGATGTTCATACATCCTCGCTAATCCAAACCCGCTTAAGGACATGGCACCATGAAGAACATATGATATGTTGCATTGCCTAGTAGCCCTAGTGCGTCTAGTGAAATCTTTTTTGAAAACTCTGGTTGGGCCCTCTTGGGCATGCACATCTGCACATGAGTCCTCGACCTAGTAGGATGATGGAAAAAATTCTTCCTCGTCTCTGGAAACCTCTCAAAAAATAATCAAAACAACTCTGAGGAAAATGGGAAGTTTGGCCTCCCACATATCATAGCATGACATTTGTCGAGCACTATACAAAGATGCTGCAAAAAATGGCATACCATCTGATACACTGTGGTTGTTGTACCAATGAATCAACATAATACAAAAGAGGGCAGCTAATGCGTTGTCCATCATTGGTAAAGTGGGATATGGTATTCACTAAGAATGAGAGGCTAGCCTCCTCTGCACCGAAAGAGGCAATTTTCAGCTGTCCACCAGACACTTGAAAATCAACTAGGGATAGTACATCAACCCCAATATATCGTAGAGAGTACATGAGTTGAATCTCAACGAAAACACCTACTGGTACATATGGGAACTGGGGAAAATCCTTCCCTCTCCTAGATATCCCAGTGATAAAGTAAATATCCTCCTTAGTGGGATAGTACCACTGATTTGGACCCACATAGAAAGTATGTCTATGGACATCCCATCAACGGATCAGATGCACCAACAACTCAGAGTGCCTCTTAAGGGATGTATCCTCCTCATAGTACTTAAGGAGGCCTACATCCCTCAAGAGAATATGATTCACTACAATAATAGGGTGAGGGTACAAATCCCTCTCCCTCTCCCTCGCCTCCCATTCCCGTACAACATTGTATAGGCCCACCCTCTTCTCATGTTGTTGCTACTTCTCTCTCCGCTCATGTCTCTGCATGATTAACATATGGAATACATTATCCTCACTCATACATAAAACATAATAAAAAAATCTACTGAATGGTAAATTTATTTATAAATACGGAAAATAACTTCCTTCAAAAAATAACTTAATTGCATTAACAGTGCGCCCAAAAAATAGTCAAGCATCATCAATGGTGTGAATATAGATATTGTAAGCACCATGCCCAGTGCGTCAGTGTAAACTAACGCACCGAACAAAATATTTTCTACTATGTTATGCGATGTGTTGGAAAACAATACTGCATCAGGGTGCTACACTACAACACATACACCCCAGTGCATTACATTTATCTTATGCACCTCTTAAACAAAAAAAACAAATTAAAATATTAACACGCGCAAAAAATTATTTAAAAATTAGAAAAAAAGGGGTGCGTATACGTTCACTACATGCACCGATGCATGTAACAAACGTCAACGCACCATCACATAAATGTTTCCAAATTTTCGAGTACGAAATTTTTTACGATGCATTCCGATCATAACTGTCTCACCGCATATGGTGCCACCAAAAAATTTACGCGGTACATTATCAACGATGCCACACAATTTACGGTGCCACACAATGTTGCATTTCTCAACAATGTATCTCGTAAACATGAACGCCCCAGTGCGCATGTTTACCAATGTACTGCTTAAAAATATATCTGATAAGGGAGGTGTGCCATGTACTTTAATGAACCGGTGCATTATCTGTACTTTGACACACCACCCCACCAATTACATGATTTTCTTCGGTGCATCGTTAAATGGATGTGTTGGTATGTTTATGTTTACCAACACACTATCAAGAAAGGTAACAATGTATGCAATGCACCCTGTAAATTTACAGGTCACATCGTAGGTGGTGCAAGCCGTGTGCTTCGAACGCACTACGCAATTTTTTTTTTACACTTAAAATTTCACTCAATTTTAAATTTTAATCTAGTGAAAACTTAAGCTATGAAGAAACAAGGACATTACCTGGACATTTTCTCATCGGGTAGGCATGGTTGCGACGTACTAAAAAAAAAAAAAAATTCCCATTGCTTGGAAAAATTCGAAATTCACACAAAGAACAAAAGATAAAAGGAAGGAAACAAAGGAAAGCACCAATAGAAGGGAGCTTTAGATAGGAAAAGGTTGCACTGGTGCTTTTGATCTCTACAACACTGAAAATGGTAAATTTGTTTTTAGCGTTGGTAATTTTTTTTTATAAAACCTTGTTCCGGTGTACCCAATGAACAACCGTGCTGGGGTGTACATGTTTAATGAGCGCACCATTTATATTAAAAAAAAACCTAGCACGGTGTGCGTGTTTTTGGGAACGTGTGCGCATCGATGCATTTACTACTACATAGTGCACCATCATACATTTTTTGAAAAACTACAATGGTGTGAATTTTTTTGTTTAAGCATGACATGGTGTGGTATGATAATAGATGCCTTAGTGCAGTCGGTTCTACATAGTGCACAACTAAATTTGGAAATTAATCTTGAAACGGTGCTCCATATTGGAGCACTGGTGTGCATGATACAATGGAGTGCACCAAAATATAAATTTTGACACAATCCTACATTGGTGCGTAAATGTTTTTTATCTAACCATATAACAGTGCACTCTACTAATAATGCACCGGTGCTTCTAGTGTTATGTTGCGCACCAAATATTTTTTAAAGAATGTTGTTACGGTGCATCATTATTTCCTGGTGTGTCATTATTTTCGTAGCGCACCAAATAATATTTTTCTTTATTTGAAATAACCTGCTATGGTGCGCTAGTTTTGAGGGCACCGATGCGCCTGTTGTATAAAATGTACCGGTGCATTATGTACTTATAAAAGCATCGGCGTAAAAACATCCGCTAAAACCTCTGCCTGCTCACCTCTGCTAGTATCATCTGCTATAAATAGATTTTTGGGCTATTTTTATAGGGGCGTCTACAAAAACCTCCGTTAGAGGGTCTTTTCCTTGTAGTGACCTTTGAAACTTTTAGAATGAATCTCAACAAAATTAACCAAATACCTAAAATTAACCAATGATTTCCAAAAACCGAGTGTAGTAGACCTGAATACCATGCAAATTGAAAACAAGCCCTATACCCAAAAAACATTCAAAACTCTATTTTCAACTATAGAGAAAGCAATGAGCTCGACAATGGATAAAAATACAAAAATCCCTAATTCTTCCCCTATCACATAGAAATTGAAAACCTTTGACCAACACATGAGAAATTTGAGAGGAAAAACAAGAATTCATAATTGTACATAACCCAATTTCTGAAAGTGAAGAAGGAAAGAGTAATTACCAATTTTTGAATAGACTTCCTTCAAATTTTCCCCTAAGTCAAATGACTCTAGAGCCTTCACAAACCACCACCTCCCTGCTTCAAATCCTTCAGCTATAGGCACACCAACAAGAGAGAAAACAAGAACTAAAAGGGAAGATGGGAGAACTAAAAGAAGCAGCCTCACAAAGACACTCAAAATTGCGATAAATCCAAACTAGAGAACAATATGATACCCACCAAACCAAATCCCAGTAGACTCATGGTAATAGAAAAGACCAACCTCAAATATGCCTATGCCTACATCTCGACTATATGATAGTCCCACATTGGTTGTATTACGGAGTTGAATAAAATTCAATAGCCACAATCTTGGTATTACTTCACATAAGGGCCAATTGAATAGAACTTTGTGAATTGATGGATTGATATATAGTCATAAACCCCACTTTTTAACAAAGTTCCAGTATTAATCTTGGAGGCTAACTTATCGCAATGATCTCCCTATCCTGTGGCTTGAAAACCGCAACCCATGGGCATCTAAGCCATCAAAATCAATCGAGGATCGCACTCAGCCTGGGCCACACTAACCCTTATCATGGATGGATTTTATTGGTGTCCCCTCCTGATAGGAGCGAGGAGGTTTTGAATCTGGGTTTCCATGCGGATGTTTTTGGTGTCTCCTCCAGATAGGGGCAAGTTTCGAACCTAAGAGTTTCCATGATAAAGGTAGGTTTCAAACCTGAGATTTTCCATGCAAAACGAGGCCCATCGAAAGCCCATCCAAATCCATCGCTCTATTGGGATTTGACAATTAATTTAAAATACCAACTTTAATTAAAAAATTAAATAACAAACTTTAAAAAAAAAAACAATTATAATAAATTATAAAAATATGTAATGGAGAAAGAATAAAATAACGTGTAATATTGTGATTTTCAAAATCTTACCCACCCTCATTTTTTATTCATGCAACACCACTTGGAGCTAGATTGTGCAATTGAATTGACACCACCAACAAATTTTCAATGGATCTGTTGAATTTGATTTCAGCTTCACCTATACGCCCATTTGTCTTATCTTTTCTCAAATATTTCTCCACGCCAAAGACCTTGAATTGATTTATGGACTCGGTGATCCACTGGCTATTTTAATTTGATCACCGCTTCTTTATCCATGATGTATCTTTTTTCGGCCATTTCAAGTCACTCAAGATTCCTTTCGCGACTTATTTATCTCTCACTTTCCTTCTTTCTTCACCTCTTTGTCTCAAGGCCAATAATGCAATTTCTCTTTCTCTATCATTGTCATTAGTTCATGTTATTATTTTTTACTCACACAAATGATTTTATATAAATATAGCTCAATTTATTTATTGTGGGTAGATGTTCTTTCTACAAGTACAAGAAAGATGTATAATGTTTTTAGTGTTTAACATGGAGTTGAAATGCAACATTTAAAAAAAATATTAATAACAAAAAATATTTTTCAATATCCATTATAAATAAAAAATATATTTCAATGTCCATCATAAATAAAATATTGAATATTAAATATGTGGTAAAAATATTAATAACAAAAATTATATTTTAATATCCATCATAAATAAAATATTAAATATTAAATATACCCCAAAAATATTAATAACAAAAATTATATTTCAATATCCATCATAAATAAAATATTAAATATTAAATATGTCTCAATTTTTTTAATGTTTTTCATCCATTTAATTTAGTTTCAAAACATCATTATAACAAATAGAATTTTAAAAATTTTGAAGTTTGAAACCAGTTTCAAAAGTCATTAAAATGCATGTTTGATAATAGAATTAAAAAAAATATTAGTAAAAGGTGGTTATGGTTGATAACATTGAAATTACGAAATATAAGACGGTTGTGGTTGATAACATTGAAGATCAGTATTTGATGATCTCCCTGCAATAAAATGTATTTGAAAGATTGATAATTTGCACATGTTAAATGTCACCAAAGTAACATTAAAACTATAACATCTATGGCACTTCATTCTCTATTAGACACATGCTATAACAAATTATGCATTCATTAAAACTGCAACATCTATGATACTTCATTCCCTATGGCACTTCATTCCCTATTGAACACATGCTATAACAAAATTAAGCATTCATTAAAACCGTAACATCTATGATACTTCATTCCCTATTGGACACATGTTATAACCAAAATTATGCATTCAATGGAGGAATTAACATTGTTGTAACAATCCATATTCTACCATCTCACCATTTATTATAACAGGAATTAATAGGAATTCATGGAGCAATGTTTTTTTATTATATTAGGAATTCATGGAACAAATTTCATCTCACCATTTATTATAATAGAAATTCATGGAGCAATTTTTTTTTATTATATTAAGAATTCATGAAGCAAATTTGACAAGTTTTTGAATGATCCAAAGGAACATTGCACTATCATGATAAATGGATGGAAACAAAAGAACATTGGACTATCATGGATAAATGCATGGAAACATTCGTTCTTTCTCATAAAAATGCTTTCATCCAAATCAGATATTAAATCGTGCTTCTTCACACATGTACTGATCTTTTTCTTATCCATTTTATTAAGGGGAGAACTCGAACAATGAGGTAAATTTAAGGTTTTATTATCTATTACATAAGTTAATGAGAGCACTGGGACAACTTTAAAATACTTTTTAGTGCGAAATGGGGGTGATTATACTAAGCATACAAGTGGGGCTCTTATGGATGAGCAATGTTGAAAACAAAATTTAAAGATTTATTATATTTTGAGTAGAATTTTGTGATAAGTTAATTTTCTTAGTTGTTATTTAGTGTAATTTTGACATATAGTTTTATATCATAGAAACTATGCTTAAAATCTTATCAATAAAATAAAAGAATATGCTAACCTTTCATTTTCGTTTTGAAAGAAAAAAAAAAATTATATAAATTAAGTAGCAATCTTTTGTTCAAAGATAAAAGACAAGGACACAATATAAACAAGGAAGGAGATCGAAAGAATATCCAACTTAAAATAACTTTTAAATCAAGGTAATTGAAAACAATATTACAAAATTGACTATTCAATTCATGTTGTGTATAGATTTTGTGCTATTCAATTCATGTTGTGTATAGATTTTTCACAAACATTAAAGAAAACGATTTATTATTATCACATCTCTTTGTTATTTTTTTTCTCTATTTTTTAATTATTTTTATACTACAAAATTTAAAAAATTCAATTATTTATTTATATTTTATATTTTGAATATAAACATTGCTACCATGTAATGTATATATGTTCCAAATTATATACTCAAATGCATAAATTGAAAGACAAATTAAAGGAAAAGACGAAAGTTGTGAACAACTATGAATTGGGTGGACATTAGTTATTGAAGCTACATCTCAAATTGAACTTTCACTTGGCATATGAATTGAAAGATTCAACATGCGATCTAGGGTTACCACAAGCGGGGATTACTGTCACTGGTGACAATGATCCCTCTTATAGACCTGGTACTAATGGAATCAAAGGTCTCACGACGTTGGTTCAGTGAGTGTAGAGTTTCTGAGACGTGCCACCTTCAACTCGCTGGTATTCTCGGTTCTTGATGAGCTTCTGAGACGCGACCCCTTCTGATCCCAGGCCCTTCCCTCTACTGCCTTTTCCAGATCTGATCTGTTTCCCCCGAATTTCGGGGTCCCCCCCAGACCTTTTACCTTTTCATGGCTGAAAAGATAGATCTGTCCTAGGCAGAGGATGACGATATTTGGGCTTAGGATAACCTCTTCCAGAGCGATGAAACCAATAAACTCCTCTTTGACTGCACTCGGCTCCCCTTGACTTTTTCTCCCTTTGCGCCCGTGCGTCCTCCTTCTTCCCGAGCTGATAAATCCGCCCCCACTATCTCCTCAAACTTTTCACTACCTACCCCCCCGCCCTCAACCCTACCTAGCTACTCTCTCTCACAACCCCCTCTCCCTGGGCCTAACATGCCCACTGGGACTCCCTCTCCTTGCCTCTCACGGTCTCCCTTACCACACACTAGTGCTGGTCACAACAAACAAGCTGGGGAATTGGGCCCTTTGAATCGAAAGCTTAAAAGATGGAAGGTGAGACAAACTATTCTGGTCTGTTCTCTCGGGAAGGAACTCACCAAGGACAGGATCGCTAGCCTTGCTAAGAGAGCACTAGTTGGGAGGTTCTACTATATGAAGATGCAGAATACTCGCCTTGATCAGTGGGTTCAAGACTATTGGAAACCTAGCCTTGGTTACTGTCCAAGAATCAACCACCTCTCTAACCACTGGCTCATTTTTCACTTCCTGTCTAAAGAAGATCTACAGTAGATCCTCTCGACCCCATGGATTTTGGACAGAGGAGTTCTCATGCTCAAGCATTGGACACCAGGTTTCCATCCCTTCAAAAGTACCTTCGAAAAAAGGTGGTTATGGATGATTATGCCATATTTTCTGATAGAACTGTGGACTTTACCCATTCTAGAGATGGTTGCTAACACTGTAGGGAAGTTTATCCATTTTGACCAATGCTCTCTCAACTGGTCAAATAAAAGGGAAGCTTGGGTATTAGTCGAATTTGACACTAATCTCGGTCTTCCAGACTCCATTGAGATCAGAGTGGGCGAACACTCCTTCAGACATATAATTGATTATTGGAGAGAACCTTTTAGATGCCACCTCTGCTAGCAACTAGGACACTTAAAAAGAAACTTTTCCTCTTCCAAAGACACTCCATCCAGTCCCTCTTTGTGACTGACTGAACCAACCCCTCCTTTATCCTTGGAACAGGATTCCTTCATCGGTAATATGCGGGACCTCTTCCCTACCTTCTTTCTCAAGCTATCGGTTGATGAACTCCTGCACCTCAAAGATAATGAAGCCTGGGTTCTGGAAATCTTTGAAGACTTTTGGAGATTTCTCATGAATAAATTGGACTCCTCCACTTCCCTTCCCTCGTCCCCTCCAATTTCCACTACTACACCCACTCATCCCCCACATAATACTCCTAAAGTTGCTACTCCTCCTGCTACCTTCCCTGCTTTTGGCCACTCAATTGTACCCTCCACCGCACCTACACAACCCCCACTCTCAAACGACCCACCCTCTCAAACCCTTCCCCCGATTTCACTTACCCCTTACTCTCTTGAAACCTCTACTGAGCCACCCACTCCCTCCACCATCTCACTCATTCCACTCTCTCCCGTCCCCCTCGCGGTCACACATTCTTTCCCCTTACACCCACCCGATCGATCCAATGTCACTATCAGAAAAACCCGGTCCAGACCCCCCAAAAATCCCCCAGGCTCAGTTGAGGGAGGACTCACTAGCCTCCCTTTAAGAGATGCTCCTACTAAATGTGAACCCTATTATTCTACTTCTTCGGCACTTAGAGCGCCCCTTCCGGTCAACCCTGCCACTTAATGATCATTTTATCTCTAAATCTCCGTGGGTTTGGAAGCCCCACCAAGCTAGCTTCCCTCAAAAGGTTATCCTCCAAGATCAAACCGGACGTTGTTTTTCTACAAGAAACCATGGTCAACAGTGACAAGGCAAAAGATATTTTCTTGAAGTGTCTCCCACACTGGTCTACTGTTGTCGTAGACTCTCTAGGCCGCTCTGGAGACTTGCTTATTGGCTAGAACCCTGATGTTGTTGATTTTCAAGCCTTTGGTATCTCTACAGGGATCTTCGCTGAAGGTAAGCTACATTTCTCTTCTACCTCTTTCAAACTCTTAAACTATTATGCCCCCTATAGCACTCGCAAGGCCTTCTGGAAAACACTCTTTGACTCTGGCATCCTTCATGAGAACAACCTCATTTTAGGTGGTGATCTAAACTTCACCCTTTCTGCTCATGAAGTGTGGGGTGCTTCTGCGAGGATTAATCCTAAGGCCGATTTTTTTGACTCAATCATCCATAGAGCGAGTCTCATTGACCTCCATCCTTCGGTGTTATCTCCCACTTGGCGGAATAGCAGAATCGGGGCCAATGGTATCGCCAAAAGATTTGATAGGTTCCTGTTAGCCTCCAAGATAATAGGCGACCATCTCCATTTTAGGTCCTGGGTTGAGCTCTCCACGATTTCAGATCACCACCTGATTTGTCTTCTAATTGAAGACCCCCCATGAATTTTGGTGGCTCCTTTCAAGTTCAACTATTCGTGGATTGGAGACCCGGGATTCAACTCTCTTGTCCAAAACACTTGGGCAGAAATGCAGGACTGGTCGAACCCTTCGGCAATCCTTCTGCTAAATGAGAAACTTAAACACTTGAAGTAGGTTGTTATAAAATGGCAACTTTATAAGCAACAGGCTATGAAGGACGATCTATTACACGTGGAGGAACAAATTACCACAATTTTTCTCAATAATCCGACACATATTTTTGCTACTGATGATTTAAACACCCTACAAGAATTGACTCGCAAGAAAAATGAGATTCTATCACATAAAGAAGCCACCTAGAGACTCTGTAGCCGGGCGACAGGGATCGACAAAGGAGATAAGAATACAAGCTTTTTCCACAAATTCGCATCATAGAGGTGCAACCACAACACTATATGGGACCTGACTGATGCCGAAGGTAACTCTGCCACGACCGATTCGGAGTTACACTCGATGGAATTTAACCATTTTAGAACACAATACAAAGCCAATGAGTCAAAAAACATAGATGTCTAGTTTGATGTATTATAGACGATCCCTCGCTTCTTCAATGAGTCATACAATCAGAATATAGGCAAACCTGTCACTATCGATGAGCTAAAAGACACTATTGATAAAATGCCCAAGGACAAAAGTCCTAGTCCAGATGGATGGACTCAGGAACGTTTTTAGCACTTTTTTGAGATTATGGGAATGGATCTGCTTAAATTTGTAGAAGAATCTCACCTCACAGGGAAGATACCTGGAGCATTAAATGCAACATTCTTCACGCTAATTCCAAAAATTAGTAAGCCTATCAATTTCAATGACTTCAGACCCATTTCTTTATGCAACTTCACGTACAAATTCATCTCCAAAACTATTGCCAACCGTTTAAAAGATACTCTAGCCAAGTGTATCTCTACTGAACAATTTGGATTCTTGAAGGACTGGTTGATTTTCGATGTTGTGGGAATCACCCAAGAATGTCTACATTCGGCCAAGATTAAAAAACTGAACACATTCATCCTTAAACTTGATTTAAAAATAGCTTATGATAGTGTAAGTTGGCAATACCTACATTTACTACTGGACTAGATCGAACTTGACAGACTTGCCAAATCTTGGATTATGGGTTGCATTACCTCAATCAACACTGCAGTTCTGGTGAATGGAACTCCCACTGACTTCTTCCACTGCCATCGGGGACTCCTTTAGGGCTATCCTATGTCACCCCTAATTTTCCTACTTGTAATTGAAGCACTTAGCAGAATGGTAAACCAAGCAGTAGATTCAGGTTCCTTTCAAGGACTCAAAGTAGCTCTCGGCACCCTAATCTCACACTTATTGTTTGTGGATGATGTCGTCATCCTGGGATCCGGGAACATTGATTATTGGAAAACACTTAAAGTAATTCGTTCAAAATTCTATGAAGCTACAGGACTATCCATCAACCTACACAAATCTGTTTTTATTGCACAGAATATAGATCCAATTCTAAGGAGATTCCTCCTTTCTGAATTCAAAATTCAGATTGACAGTCTTGATCAGGGAGTAAAGTACCTTGGATTCTCTCTGAAACCAAATTGTTACAGAATTAGTGACTGGTCGTGGATCATCAAAAAGATAGAAAAGAAGATTGGCAATTGGAAATTTCGATGGTTGTCCCTGGGAGGCAGATTCACCTTGGCAACATCAGTCTTACAAAGTATACCAGTCTATTGGCTTAGCCTGGAAAAAGCTCTGATGTCCATCCTCCAGCACATTCAGCTTCTGATAAGTAGATTTATCTAGAAAGGGGGCAAACAAGCCACTGTTTTTCACCTTGCAAAATGGCAAAGTCTAGCTAAACCAAAAGAGTTCGGTGGATGGGGCATTAAACATATGAAATGTTTTTCTCTATCCCTAGCAACAAAAACATGTTGGAGAGGTCTCTTTGGAAATAATCTATGGAATAGGGTCCTCACAAGGAAATATCTTAAAAGTATAGACATCACTTCTTGGCTGCGAAGGGATGTCCACTTCACTCAAAATTCCTTTATCATTTGGCAGAACTTGATGCTATCCTTACCGATCATCAAACACTAGCTAGCTTGGAAAGTTGGGACAGGTCAACAGGTTATTCTTGGGTGCGACCCATACATTGGATGTGAGGATAAATATCAACTATCCAACTCACTTATTCTTCAATTGAATAGCCAAGCCATTTTCATGTTAGCACAGGCCAGCGTCTATGACTCAACAGAAACACAACAGCAATGGATGGGCACTAGTCAATTGGGTTTAAATTCTGAACACAGTTTAGAATGGGACGACTTCACACAAAACCTCAAGAACAATGGCATCTGACTGAACAGGGAAAGTGACAAACTAACTTGGTCTTGGAATCGATCATCTGACAAGGTCACGGCCAGCACAACCTATTAGTGCATCCTTTACACAAATAAAATTATTGATGGATAGTGGTGGCATATAGATATTTGGTTGGTGAAGGTAGCGGTTAAAATTATTTTCTTCATGTGGCTATGCTTAGAAGACCGTTTACTCACTGGCATTAACTTTCAAAAGCACGGTGGAATTGGTCCATCAGCCTGTGATTTGTGTCTAAAGGCAGAAGAGTCAGTCACACATCTTTTTGTAGACTACCAGACAACCCAATTGATCTGGGGCAATATCCTCACTTCTATGGGAATTGACAGTGAGTGGAATAGGGCCACCATAGAAGAAAACCTAAAATTTTGCTTTCTTAAATTGTCAAACCATAAACACTTACCCTTTCTGATTATGTGGGAGATTTGGAAATATAGAAACAAAATAATGTTCGAAAACTGGTCCCTGAATGTCCCCGGGCTTTATAAGAAAATTCTTACCTCCACACAAGAACATCCACATAAAGAGGAAGCAGATAAAACAACAGTACTACTAAACCCAGTCTACTTCAATAACAACCCTATTGGTTTCTTTGATGGTGCAGCATCAGCAGACAAGTGTGGTATAGGTATTTACTTAAAAATCACACCCGGACAAAACATCCAAGCAAATTTTGTTGGAGGAACAGGGAACAATATGAAAGCTGAGTTGATGGGATTATGGGGACTCCTACTTCTTGCCACACACTTCTCTTTCAAGAATTTAATGGTGGCAGGGGACTCAAAAGTCACCATTGATTGGATAAGTGACAAAGTCAATCTAGATCTAATCTATCTTAGCCATTGGAAGGATAAGATTAGCTCACTAAAGCAAGGCTTTTAAACATTAAAATTCATGCACATTCACAAGCAGTTTAATAAAATTGCGGACAACCTATCCAAGAAATCTCTCAAGGATAAACCAAGGTGGCTATATTTTGAAGAGAATGGCAATGTAACTATAATTAGAGACGGGAAACTACATATCCTATAAGGTGACATCAAACAGAAATACTATTGGGATATAAAGTATAATAGATAAATAAAGTAACCTCAGGTTTCAGCCGGAGCAGAAAAGGACTATTCCATTCATGGAAAAAATGTCTAATGTAATTGGAAGTTTCATTTGATTCTAATAAGAATAAAAGTGGAACTGTTTTTTTCGTGTGAAAAAAAAACTATGAATTGGGCACGGCTATAAAATAAGGACAAGATTCTCTTATGTTTACGTAAGAGCAGAAACCCACGAAATAAAGAATAAAGATGTCAAAATGAAGAAACTACGTAAAATGTGGACCCTAATTCCATGGTCATGCATTAACAAAAATAACTTTACTCTAATACATTTTATATATAAACTATATAAAGGTTTATATTTTGCAAAATAACAATTTTACAAAATGCTAATTACACCTTATGAAAATATTTTTCCCAAATGAATTTATTTTAATTTTAATTTTAAATTAAGCTTTTTTAAATTTTAAATTAGTTTATTGGTCAATAATTACCAACATTTATTTATTCATGTTGAATCAATGATATTTTATTTATTCGTGTTGAATCAATGATATGAGATGCATATAAGTGATATTGTTAATGGGTTTGGATTTTCATTTCATTGCTTAAACAAAAGTGTTCTTATGGAATGTGTGAGGTTTCAAAAGTTTGTAGAACTTGCTATGGTCTAGTCACCATTGGAAATATATTTAAATTTAATACTAATTAATTTGAAAACAAACATCATTAGAAATATTTCAACTAAATATGTTGTGGTGAGCTATACAACATGTTGTCCCTCTTTAAAAAAATATTTTCTTTAACAGCTGAAAATTCAGGGAATAAAACTAAACTCTAAAACACTATCTAAAAACCCAAAAAATGTATTGAAGTGCCCAGAATATTGGACAAAAACCCAAAAAATGTATTGAAGTGCCAAGAATATTGGACAAACTATGTTGAATAGCTTAAAAACTTCATAAAAAATGTATTGAAGTGCCAAGAATATTGGACAAACTATGTTCTATAGCTTAAAAACTTCATAAACATGCTTGTGAAAATAAAATGCACTTTATAGTTAAAGTCAATGTAACAAGAACTATCAAAGTTTGAATCATACTTATGAGTTCCTCCCTTGAGCAAGGGACTATAGCTTTAGCCTAGCAGTTGAAAGGCTATTACCTAGTCCATTTTGGAATATTACTAGGTACATTTTGTTGTTAACCAAAAATATTTTCCAATGTTTTGAACAAAACATTTATTATTTTAATTATTCTTAAAATAGAAATATTTTTTTTGTATTTTACAATTTCATAATTTTAATTTTTTGATTGGTCTCGAGGTTGTGATGGGACTTTATTATTCCTAGTGTGTTTATTTTTTTTTCACTATTTATCATACTGATAAATAATTTAAAATTACACAAATTATAAAAAGGGCACGTACATCCTAGCTGAGATAGGGTTGTTGCAGTGGATGCATGTATTGTTAGTTATTGCAGTCGATGTATGTATATGTCCTCCATCTAAACTACATGCAGACTCTAGCCTCCACCTATACTACATGCACATTCCCACCTACAAATAATCGAAGTCCCTCCATACATACATTGCTTCATGCACCCTATTACTAGAAGTATTGATAGGAAGAAGATGTTAACTATGTCACTGTTGGCTAACTTTTCACCATATTAAGAATGACATTCCAATAATCTTTTCCAGAGACAAGATTAGCAATGGAGCTCTGGTATTCTAGGCCAAGTTCTGAATGGCCAGCAGGCTCACAACTCGTACCTTCAGATAAGTACTGTTGGAGAAAATCAGTGTTCAGATCGCCATGGCTGCTGATTTCATTGGAGATGGAGTGCGTGCTAGAGTAATTCCAATGTTTTCTTGAGAATATTGGATCATGGAAGCTACATGGAATGAGGAGATTTGTGTCGACCAGATTCTGTCCCTCGTCAGTTTTGTTTTCGATGTTGATATCGATTTTAGTGAAGTGTTCGCACAAAGGCTTCTTCTATAGATACTCACAGAAGGGTTCTTGGTGGTCGAGCGAAATCGAATGATGAAACAAAGGGAGCATATCTAAGGACATTCTACTATCTAATTACACATGGGGTTAGTATAGGGATTTGGAAATCCATTCCTAATCTACGAGATTAATGAATACTAACACACTCCGTCATTCTAACCTGCAAAAGAGAACCAAAACAATTTAAACTACAACAACAAACTAATTAATAAATTGATAATGCATGTACAGGAAATAAAGAGACAAATAAATCATAAAATGCATGAACAACAAACAGAGAGTTACCAGACTACTGGTGCCCCCCTAGAAAGTTGTGGTCACTCTCTAAAAGCACACCACGAACTCAACTGGTCGAATTCACCATAAAAACCCAAAAACACAGTTTTGGCATAATCTAGCAATGTAAAAACTCAAAACAGAGTAAAAATGTATTTGTCCCTATCACACTGATGTATTTGATGCTTCCTTATGTCTGACCACCTTGGTGGTATTTATAATGTTTACAGACCAAGTGGTCTATCACAGGAGGTTCGAACCACTTCTAAAATTGGCAAATTTCATTAATGGTGCCCTAACTACCAAAATAGAGCGAGCCAATAATCACCCTCTTGAACAACTGAAACTAAGTTGTCGGGAGCTCAGTAGCTGGAGGGGATAAGAATGAACAAAACCCACGTTTCTAATTTTCCCCCCATTGGCCACTAATACCATAATCGCCAAATCACCCTCAGTTTTTGTGCAGGAAGAGGTGTTGGATAGAGTGTCGGAACGAGTGTTGGATCAAGTATAGGAACTAGAAACGTAGTGCACTTTTTGCCCTGTAACACCAGAAAAACATGAATTAGCTCTTGGAAATCATAGAACATGATGAATTATACATGATACAATCATTAAACATGAATTATACATACTTTATGTCGATCATACTGTTTTATCATAAAATTCTTCAAAAAGCTCCTATAAAATATGAAAAACACATATGTACATGTGGTAAAAGTGTATAATAATTGTCATAAAAATTATCATATCTCGGGCCGAACATTACCCCCACACCTAAGATTTTGTAGGTCCCACTGCAAACAAAAAGAAATTTCCTTTTATGACTAACTTGCAAAGGAGGGGGTGGATTAGCTTTAGAAGCTTCTCCCTCTTGCCTGGGGGATTTTGACTTAGGATTTTTGTGGTGTTTTAATTGCATCCAAAGACTATTATTGGTGGCAGTAATATCATCAACCTAACGTTGTAGATAATTCATCTTGGCTTGTAGGACAACGTTATCATGGCGTAAATGACAACTCAGTGTTTCATGCTCTCTAATTTTGAACTGGAGGGTTGGGAGTTTTTGGAGGCTACTGATGACATGTGAGGGAGCCTTAAGATGTATATTATACCCTCTATCGTTTAAACCATGCAAAACAACAATTTTACCTCTGCAAAATTAGTTCAAAAAGTGACTTCCCATAAGCACAACAATTCTAGCCTGACGAACTTTGTGAAAAAAAGGTATCAAAGTGGCACCTGTAACTACAATATAGTAAAATATATGTAAAAAATGAGAGAGGTTTTTGTTTTCGAATATGTCCTTGACAAAAACCTCTCTTTTTTTTCAAAAATTCACTTTCATTTTTTAGGAAAATACGCCAAGAAATCATGACTAAAACAGGAAAAACAGAGTGTTTTATTTCCTGAAAAACTAGGCCTCTAAGAGAATTGAATATATCCAAAACCATAACGTATATTTTGTAACTGAGAGAGTTTATTGTTTTTTAATATGTCCTTGATAAAAACCTCTCTTTTTTTTCAAAACTTCACTTCCAGTTGTTAGGAAAACACAAAAAGAAAATATGACTAAACCAGGAAAAAACAGAGTGTTTTATTTTCTAAAAGCATAGGCCTATAAGACGATAGAATATATCCCAAACCATAAATTATATTAAAAAACGGAGAGAGTTTATTGTGTTTTGGTATGTTATGAACACAAACCTCCTACAGGTTTCAAAATTACTTTCTCATTGGTTCATAATCCCATCTTGAAGTTGGTTACTCAAAACTTGCAGAAGTGTAGCGTGCTCTTAGTAGAAGCGCAACATGGTCTTTGATAGGGATTTTGGAGGCCTTCCCAAAGGATTTTTGGCTGAAAGTGGTATGGGTAGAAATTTTATGATGTCTTCTACACAATGGAACCATAAATGACTGAAAATTCCTTCTTGAAACCTCTGAAAAACTGACTTGAAGTCTAGCTATCCAAATGTGCAGAAACCCTCCTGTAGCGACTGTATTTGGGGAATTTATCTCAAATAATAACACCTATGCATAAAATGAAGCAGTTTTTTGTTTCTTGGTCTATTATTGACAAAAACCTCTTTCATTTTTGTCAAATTCATCCTCCTTAGTTCAGAAACCAATTTTGAAGTAAATATTTGACCAAGACAATCATTTGAAAATTGATGACAAGGAATGATGACATGAGCATGATGAAAATTTATGACCTTGGATGAGTGGAGGGAGTAGTAAGGACACCTAGACACGCCAACGACCATTTTACAATCAAGATATGTCAAATTTTAGTTGAGAATTTTATTTGAGAATTTTATTTTGAAAATATAACAATTTGACCTAATAATCCTATCAATCACATGAAAGAGTAAATTTGATCACTGGTGACTGACAGAATTGACAGATACTAACAAAAGGCTTGA
Organism: Picea mariana; assembly: GCA_032191745.1. Lineage (NCBI taxonomy): Eukaryota > Viridiplantae > Streptophyta > Pinopsida > Pinales > Pinaceae > Picea > Picea mariana. Next base: position 66,344 of record JASDQU010737682.1, on the reverse strand, counting down.
TTTGTACTAGTAGGCATGGTGAACAAGAGAATTGTTATTTCCTATCATCAATATGTCACAATTCAAACAATTGATCCTCTTTTCATAAGCTTGGAATACAGATGATAGTAAGTATTTAGTAGTTGTAATCGCTCTGTATTGGTCACAAAGAGTAGTTAAGTATAAGCAGTCTTCTAAACATAAAAATGCACAGCAAGCTTATAACATACATAATGATGTTAGCAGTATATAATTTAGCATACCAATACAAACAACTGCTAAAATAATATCCCAAGACATTGTAAAAAGACAATATGACAGAATTTTGACAGAAATCCTACTTCCTCTTCTCATGGGTTTGTTATACAAATGGGCAATGCTTATCATTTTTAGCTTAGTAAAATTCCCCCCAGACTGAATATATGGCATGTCCTTGTGCCATGAATTAGCAATAGGCTTCTTGGTCTTTACTGTTTTTAGAGGGCGGTTAGCAATAGGCTTCTTGGTATTCTTGCCCGATGAGGCTACAGGGGTATCAACAAGTCTCTTGGACTTTTGTTCCAGTAAAGGAATAACTTGAGCATGAGGGTTTGGGTGGAGTAACAGTCCCTAGATCAAGATTCTTCTTGCTAGTATTGATTGTAAGATGAGGGTTTGCAAATTGGTAAATGAACTCATCCCATGCTTTCTCCTGTTTTTCCAACTTGGCTAAGACAAGTAGTTTGATAAGGTCATGGTGAAATAGGTTGTTATGGGGATTGGTTACATCCCTCCTCTCTTGGGAAGACATATTCTCAAGACTCTTTAAGAAGTAAAAGGGAAAGTTACAATGGCTTATTGAACTGAAAGTGAGCTAATAATCGAAATTGACAGGTTTTAAAGACGGAATATCTACCTTCACATGTAATCAATCTGGTGATGACTATGAGAGGGTTGATTAGCTCCACTCCTTGGAGTATCCCTTAGCTCCAGAGATGTTCTGAAATTTAGTTTTGAAAACCCTATTATAGCTTTCTCTTGGCAACTAGTGGTGTTTAAATCAGCGGTCTCCAACTCTTGGGATCTTTGTGGCTGAGGCAATTGATTCCTCAGAGGCCACGAACATAGTGAATAGGAATTGAGGCAGGCTATGATTGTTCCATTGTTGTTGATTTTTCCACCATGCCGACTCAATCCACTCGCATAAGACATGTAATTTCAATCCTATAATGAACAAACTATAACGAAAATAAGCCAATAAAGTGGTATATTAAGGGTATGTACAACAATTTATAGCACACAGGAGATTAACATTTCAAAAGTAAAATGACTACTGATGTAATAACCTGTATCATGAAAACAAATACATGAATTTTTACAAATATCTACTTCTTCTAGGCAATGTTATCATTTGTCAACTCATGAACCCCTCCCCCACACCTAAGTATTGTGACACCTCACAATCAAAAGTAGAGGAAACCAGTCAGTATCCCCCCAATAGCCGAAGATTTATAGTATGTCAAGTGTAAAGATAAAATTTCACAAATTGATCTGACGAGACGGTTAGAAGATGGCTCCACCTATAGGATAAGAGATCGTATATATAGATAAGAAGAGATAGGAAAGAGAGTTTCGAGATAGTCTTAGAGTTATTTCCCAATGACAAATGTATGAGATCATTAACCTTAGCTTAACCACACATACTCCATGTCATCTTTGTCTGCAAGTAATGTCGTACATCAAGACAAGTTTAAATTTATTATTTATTTTTGGCAGATTACCATCCTCGCTAGGTAGAATGCCCCACTTCCAGCAAGTCTGTTCAGTACTCCGACGGGTTTACCTAGTCATACCACTAGCCGGTACCCACTGCCAACAGACCCATTCAATATCCCGACAGGTTAGCCTCTTAAACCCTCAGAGACTGGCCCTCCATTCTTTAAGATTTTAGTATAAGATTGCTTATGTAAGAAGATGGGGGAACAACTCTAAAAACAACGTTTTCTTTCTCTTTTTTCAATTGGGATGGTATTTATGTTAGAGGATGACTGTATGTTATATTACTTAGTGATTGTCCTGATGTAAGGGGTACTTAAGCGGACGTGGCCTATATAAAGATATGATATAATCAAGCTATTTAGTGTGTAGTGGATGGTACCATTGAGAAAGAACAAAAAGGTATCTCTAGGCTAAACTTACTTTCTTCCTTTGTAGTTATTGTGATGTTTCCATGACTAACCACTAATTAGAACTCCTTTTTACTCTTTGATAAAGACACTTGACTCACTTACTCAGGTGTCTTGGAAAAACTGTACGAGAGACCTCTAAGCTTGATGGTTACGGTGTCACTTCCTTATATAGTGGTGAAGGTTCAAGAACAATTGCTATTTAATATGCCTTGAGAAAAATAAGATGGAAGTATTTTCAAAAACATGGTTAATTACAGCAAGTCGTTATTCATTTGATGCTTACCAGACAACAAGGTTCAAGTATAGCAATGTTTCGAAGATGAATCCTTCTTTTATATTTCCTTGAAACTGTCTACTCCTGGTGAAATAAATACCTACAAAAGTCTCTAGAAAAAAACACACTCTAAAATATCAAAGACTTATGAGATCAAGTCACTAGAACATGTATCTCATAGCTATTTTATTAAAATAAAATGTAAAATGAGGTTGCATTAGACTTCTAAGCTAAACTAACAAAATGCAACTTTTATATACTATCCTACCTTACCTAAAAAGAAAGGGAAAATCTGTATTCAAGTGTAAGAACTCTTCCAATGTAACCATGTGCGGAGCAATATAAGAAACATACTCATATCCATATATGAAAAAGTTACCGTAGTGATTACCTAGATATGAAGAACCAACCAACCTACTTGTTTGGGCATCAGAAGGTGTTGAAGAGAAGAATAGTATTGTGGCCTGATGACCTCTTGAAACCAAATTTCAATGTAATCTTGATGTTCATCAACAGTAATTTCTATACTCTCCTTCATCATGTTGTGTAGATCCTTTTCTTCTGGATGTTTTATTTATAAAGTACATAAAGGCTCTGCTGAGATGGATGTTGAGAACTCATCAATCTTAGGTCTTAATGATTGCTCTCCACTGGATGTAGTCCATATTTTTTCAGCTTCCTTCGCATTTTGGCAAGGAAAATCATTTTTTAGCTCATAGGACCTTGACTCTTCTAATATTTTTGGAGAGATAGACAAGTTCTTGGCTATCGTCAAGATGCGTTCTTCCTAAAAAGAAGAAATCCCGACTACTGCTAGGATTTGAGAAAGTTCCCTCAGGCTAATGGTTTATTCTAAATTCATCTTGCCATTTGATAAAACTTGGTTCACACAAAGATGATGTCCACAAAGTTTTGATCTCCTGATGGTGGTAAGAAAACAAAGGTTGTATTGTTTGGTTCTACAGAAGGCTCTAGTGGTATTGCCTCCTATCCCACTATTATTGATGCTTCAATTTTCTATTTTATAGTGCTCCCAGTCTTAGTCTCTTCAGAGACTACTTTGTCTCTTTGGGTTGAGCTAGCTCCTATTTTTCGGTATCGGTCTATGGAGATTATGAGTGGAACATTCCTTCCCCCAAAAATATCAGAAGGAACCTTGGTTGAAAGGTCTGATCTAGATTTAATGTATCTACCATTTTGATCTCTAGGTCTATTCATGAAAGAAAGCGAAAAAAAAAACAAAAAAAACTACCATTTGGTTTCTAAGTCTATTCGTGAAAGTAAACAAAAACAAAAAGAAAAACTACCATTGGGTTTGGGGGAGCCTACAATAGAAGATGCGTAGGTTCTTACCTCTCGTCTTAAAGTTCTCCCGCCACCAATCTAATGCTAAGGTCTAGGAATGATCTATTTCCTAACTACTTCTTACCTTGAGACAACTCCCCGACAACGGCGCCAAAAATGATCAGTGTTGTATATGCACTAAAAACACAGTAAAAACCCTCAATTAAATTGTCAAACCGGGGTAAGTAAACTTAGAGTTGTAGCAAAATATATGCCAAAGGTAGAAGGGCTGGTAGGAGCATAGTCTAACTAAGGAAGGTAGCTATCTAAGGCTAATCTACTCTAGCAAAGCTATCTAATGATCAAACCCTACTAAGCAAATTGAAACTAGGTAACCAAAGTACTTTTGGGCTAAGGATCGATGGATAGTTCCTAAGAAAGAAAGTAAAACCCTATGTAAAGCAAACTAGTTCAACAATAAGCAATAAGAAACTATCTAAGCATATCAATAAGCAAATGCCAAAAGCAAACTATTTTAACTTGCCAACCTACATTCAATGAGAAACTACCCTATGAAAGAAAATAAATAGACAAGTAAGCAAAGACACTAATCTAACCTATTAAATAAAATAGACAAGCAAGCAAAGACAACTAACTAACCTACTAAAGCAAAAGACAAGTAAGCAAAGGAAACTAACTACTGCAAGTAATTAAAGTAAAACTTTTCATTGAACAACTATCTAGCCTAAGAGGCAAATGGACTAAATTCTTAATGCAAAACTATTTCTAATGCATGAAAGGAAATCTAAGAGGCAACTGGACTAAATGCTCAATGCAAAACTATTTCTAATGCATGAAAGGAAATCTATTTTATTGAAAGCAAGAAGAACTACTAACTAATGCTAATCTATAATAAGCAAACTACTATCTAATCTATCAAAGAAAAGTCTAGCTATCCTACAACAACAATAAAACTTTATGCTAATCTATGAAAGCAAGAAACTATATCTATGAAAACAGAAAAACTATCTTTTAACCTATGACAATTCAAATATAATGTTGGTGGTTGTGTGAAGACAAAAACAATATAAATACCCGACATGTTCATTTATTAACCATCAACAACATAACGAGATCATCATTATACTTCTATTCTACTTAAGAAAAATTCATACTTAAACTCATTCATTAACTAAGAACTACAATTGCAATCTAATTCTAGACAAGAAATTACGTAACATGAAACTATGCTATGTCTATTCTAACAATTCAAACTGCAAATAAAGAAATGACTAAAAACAAAAATTTAAAACATGATATTAAAAAAAAAACTAACAACTATATTAATCAACAACTAGCTAAGCCAACTAAAAACTGAAATTGATCCTTTCCATCCATCAAACCCTTGTCGAAGAAAGCTCAAATAAAAACTCTGTTCTATTCTAAGTAAAACTTTGTTTTAAATTAGATTCTAAAATCATAAATAAAAGAACAATCTACTATCTAATTACACATGGGGTTAGTCTAGGGATTTGCAAATCTGCTCCTAATCTACGAGATTAATGCACACCAACACACTCTGTCATTCTAACCTGCAAAAGAGAACCAAAACAATTTAAACTACAACAAACTAATTAATAAACTGATAATGCATGTATTGGAAATAAAGAGACAAATAAATCATAAAATGCATGAACAACGCAGAGAGAGTTACCATACTGTTGGTGCCCCCCCCAGCAAGTCGTGGTCACTCTCTAAAAGCACACCACAAACTCAATAGGTCGAATTCACCATAAAAACCCAAAAACACAATTCTGGCATAATCTGGCAATGTAAAAACTCAAAACAGAGAAAAAATGTATTTGTCCCTATCACACTGATGTATCTGATGCTTATTTATGTTTGACCACCTCGGTGGTATTTATAATGTTTACAGACCAAGTGGTCGATCACAAGAGGTTCGAACCCCTTCTAAAATTGGCAAATTTCATTAATGGTTCCCTAACTGTCGAAACAGAGCGAGCCAATAATCACCCTCTTGAACAAATGAAACTGAGTTGTCGAGAGCTCAGTAGCTAGAGCGGATAAGGATGAGCAAAACCCACATTTTTTATTTGCCTCCCACTGGCCGCCAATACCATAACTGCCAAATCGCCCTCTGTTTTTGTGCAGGAAGAGGTGCTGGACGGAGTGTCGGAACGAGTGCTAGAACGAGTGTTGGATCAAGTGTCGGAACTAGAAACATAGTGCATTGTTTCCCTGTAACACCAGAAAAATGTGAATTAGCTCTTGGAAATCATAGAACATGATGAATTATACTTGGTACAATCATTAAACATGAATTATATGTACCTTATGTCGATCATACCATTTTAACATAAAATTCTTCAAAAATCTCCTATAAAATATGAAAAACACATATGTACATGCGGTAAAAGTGTATAATAACCGTCATAAAAATGATCATATCTCGGGCCCAACAATTACTTACGTGATACGACATCCATGGAGACAATGTTGTTAGACGCATTCCATAACGATGAGCTAGGGGATGATGCACATATCAGTGATACCATTTTCAAAAGCCTAAAATCTATTTCCACCACCCCTCTCTTTAGACCTAGTTCTCGGTCGAAGTCTACCCAGTTTGGGACAAAAATGTTATTGTACAACAAGAAAGAAAAGTTTGGCATGTCAAACACATGTTTCTCGACAATATTGAGGTAATTGACCAACAAGTGCTTTATATTAATTTTGATAAATCTTGTCACACAATCAAAATTAGAAATGGTTTCTTTTATAAATGTTAAATGACCTTGTACATTTCTATTGCCCACTATCTATAGGATATTGAAAGATAAGGATATTCCTAGTGATAATGTTTTCCCGATAGATGCGAAGAGGCAAAGAAGTTGTTGAAAATGTTGGGTGTTGAGTATATATAATATCATGCATGTATGAATGATTGTATTATATATAGAGGAGAATATGTAGATAAAGAGATATGTCTGAAATGTGGGCATGACAGGTACAATAATTAAATAAAAATGGTAAATCACATGGTCCTCCTCATAATATATTAAGGCACATGCCTATAATCCCAAGGATTAAAAGTCTCTTTCGTTGCAAAGAATTAGCTATGTTGCAGGGATGACATGCCTCACACAGAAGTGAGTCGGGAGTTATGTGAATCCTAAGAGATTCAATAGCCATGAAGCATATATAGAATACATGGCCAGAAAAATTCAAGGATGAAGTACGAAGTCTATGAATCAACATAGCAATGGATGGTGTGAACCCATATTCCCTCCAAAACACCAACTATTTTGTTTGGCATGTAGTAGTGATCAATAACAATATCCCCCCATGGTTGTCAGTGAAGAATGCACATATTATGTTGGCTCTTGTAGTCCCCGGTAGAATACAAGTTAAGAATATGGATGTCTACCAACAACCATTGGTAGATCAATTGAAGGAATTATGGGAAGGGATACATGTATATGATGTATCAAGACCCATCACAACAGAGAGGAGTTTTACGTTGTATGGTATATGTGCTTACACCACACATGATAATCCAGGATTAGGAGTTTGTTCTGGTAATTAACATGTTTATTGATTTGTTTATATGTGTAACAATATTTATTTGCATATTTAATTCGTTGTGATTGACATCCTATTCTTAAACGCTAACGTATTATGTATAAAATACTTTTGCAGGTCTTGTAACTAAAGGCTATCATGGATGTAAATATTGTGGACCTTCTCTGAAGGCTAGTTGCTCCAACCACCTATGAAATACAGTGTACAACTTCTCGAGGGTATTCCTCCCAGAAAAAGACCCTTATAGAAAAGCGACATCTTCTTTCAATGGTAAACTAGAGATAACCCAAAGGCTTACAATAATGACACCAGCATAATGGATTGGAGCATATGAGAGAGAGAAGGAGAAGGAGATTACAAAAATATTCGATTCAAATGAAGAGCCTATGTTCAATGATCCAGAATTCTTTGAAACCTATGTTGAGAAATTACCCACTGGGATGAAAATGAAATCTATCATTTATGAGCTCCCCTATTGGGAGCATCTTAAGATTTCCCACTTACTAGATCCCATGCATATATTTAAAAATGTTTCATCTTCTTTATCGAGGCACATATCGTCGAAATAAAGTGGCACATTAGTTGTGAGGAGAGATATTATTTCTTCTAAAAATAAAAAGAAACATTGGCCAAGACAAAGAAAGTAGAGGAGAGGTTGGTCCCTCTTGGTCTTTCAAAGAAGGTGATGTCCCATGGATTTTGAAGAAAGAAGATCTTTATTTGGAAAAGGAAGCTATATTGGGTGTGAAGGTGCCTTATTTATATGGGTCTTCCCTACGACGTTCCTTCATTGTGCCTCAAGACCATTTATCGAGGTTGAAATCACCTGACCATTTGGACCTTCTAAAGGTACAACGTATGTCAAAAATATGATTTTATTATTTGTAATTTTTATTTTTATGTCATGGGATAAAACATAATTAATTTTTTATGTGTTTACTTTCTAGTGTCATTATCCCCCTGCTCATGTATGAGTGTGTGAACCATGACTTCCCCCATGACCTAAGGTGTGCCATATCTAAATTATCTGCATTTTTATGTTGGATCACATCAAAGGAGATTCATACAGCTAGCATTCCACGGTGGCATCAAGAGATAGCTGAGATTGTTTGTATGTTTGAGAAGGAACTACCACCGAGTTTCATGGACTTGCAGGTTCATCTTCTAATTCACCTAGTAGATGAGGTTGAATTAGTAGAGGTGGTCTCCTGTCATTGGATGTTTTTTTTAGAGAGGTACATGAAAAAATTGAAGTGATTTATTCGTCAAAGGGAAAACCCAAGGGGCCTATGGAAGAGGGGTACATATCATATGAGTCTTTATATTATGCCAGTGAGTACATCAAGCAGATTGACAACACACTAGTTTCAGTGATTTGGGATGATGAAAGGGATGAAGACAAAAGAGAAGGGGAGCTTCTCCAAACGAATGGAAAAAGATGCTTGATAAATAGTAAGTGACTTATCGTTTGTCAAATTTCTACATAATAAATATTCACACTAAACTTCATAATGTATATTTTCATGATCTTGTATGTACTATATGTTGGTTTTATTTCATGAATACATCAATGAATTCAGAAATTGATGCCATCAATAAATTCATTCTTTACAATTAGGAGTAATCCAGATTATTTTCGGCATGAAATGAGAGCGGAGATAAAGAACATAAATATACAAATATATTGAAAGAGTGGAAATAATATAACAGAGATATATCGAAAATATAACAAGAGGCACAACTATACAATAATACATGATTTCTATTAATGAAAGAAATGTACAGAGATTGTAAAAATACAGAGTGAAAGACTCGCTAGAATGGTGGCAGCTTATCTCTGAGAAGAGATGTGACTGTTATTCGCATTCGCGAGAAGACGATTGTTACAATGAGGCTCCAAAGGCCTTTTTAACATAAGTATAATCCAAAACCCTAACCCCGGAAGATGAAAATCCAAAAGGTTTGCGGGCCCCGATGGGGGTAGTTGATACGTCAACTTCCTGGGGGTGTAACTTTTTCATATGATCTTTGTTTGGGGTGCTCGATACATCATTGGAAAGGTATAACCGAGAAGAACAATTCTCGATTGTTCCAAGCTAATTCCTTAATTAGTCGCTTGGACTCTGAATCCCCAAAAAACGTTGTTTAGGGCCTTAAAATGGCCCCAGAAGTTTGGAACCCGAAAAACTGCCAAGATGAAAAATTGTTTTTCGATCCCATGGAATAGGTGGGTGGCCACCAATATACACCTAGATCAATCCTCCCTTGTTAGGAAGAAATGGTCTCCATTGCGTTGAGTTCCTGGAGGAGAGGGGAAAGGGATTGTTGAATCTGAATCTTGGTGAGTTTCTTGCCTTGTTGGAGACGTCGCACTGCTCAGTTTGTGGAAGGATGTCACGAACATGTTGTTGGTAGGATTGAATCTTTTCAACCAGTCATGCTACCTGAGATGACTGTGTGCAGAAGGAATCTTTGCATTTTACTGCAATCTTGTCAACCTGCTTCTGTTAGACATAAGGTGCTTGGGTTGAGGCTGTAGTGGTTATAGTATCTTTATGTTCCCCTTTTGAACAGATTGTAAAGAAGCTAAATTTTGTAGTATGAGATACTACCTTGAAACACTGTTTAGGTGGGACAGTAGTTGGAACTACCTCTGGTATTCTATAAAGATGACCGCCCAAAGTAATAATGACACTACGGGGTCGAGACTCATAAACAACATGGCACTTCCACATATATGGTTGGCCCAAGAGAACATCACAGACATCCAATGGGGAAACATCACATAATACCTCATCCTTGAAGGGATGGATGCCATATGATAATTGACACTGTTGGCTGACATGAAGATCTCGTCCCTAGCGAAGCCACCCGATGTTGTATGGATTTGGGTGTGGTGTTTTAGACAATCCCAATTGTTTGATGACCTCTATTGAGATGAGGTTCTGCTAGCTTCTGCTATCAACAATAAAATGCATTGGGGTCCCCTTCACCCACATCTGTGAATGAAAAAGGCGCTCCCCCTCTTCTTGATTTGTTGGTTCTTCTGGTTGAATTTTCGCAATCATGACAATAGTAGTGGGGTCTGCGTCGATGATCTGTATTTTACCAATATTTTTAGAATCAGATTCTAAATCAGGGTTTGGATCCTTGTCTTTTATCTCAGCCACCAATAACTGTTTTGAGAAACATTCATCGGTGTTGTGCCAGGGGATTTTGTGGAAATCACACCATTTTCCAGTGTCCTTCTTCGTCTTCCCGTGACCTTTCTTTTCCTGTGGCTTAGACTGGTTTTCAGGAAGTTGTTTGTTAGGGTCGTATTTCTCATACTTTGGTTGTTGTGGATTTGCAGATCCAAACTCCCGTTTGTTCCGGTGCTTAAATTTCTGCTCGATTTTAACAACATATCGATAAGCAGAACCAAGTGATGAGATGTCTATAAAATCCATTTCAGTTTGAATGTATCTGTGTAGAGCCCCATGGTATTTCAGAACCAAATGTCACTCGGAGAATTTGATACGCAACTTGGTGCACAAGGTATGGAAGTTATTGGTGAACTTTGACACTGCTTGGCCCCTCTCTTGCCACAGTGTGGTCCATCTCATGTACTAGTCCTCATAGTTTCCAACAGGGTAATATTTTTCCTTGACCGCATCCACACAAAAATCCCAAGTGGGATCGACCCCATATATCCCATATTCATCTGTGGAGTTTTGCTCCCAGTAAGTTTCCCACCAATGTTTTACATGGGGGAGAGCCTTAAGGATCACGAAGATGATCTTTTCTCTATCGAGAAAATTGTGAACAGAGAAATAACCTTCTAATAGATTTAACCATTCGTCTAGGGAATCTACATATATCTTACCTTCAAATATAGAAATATCAAAAAGTGTCCACTTGATGAAGATGCACCTGATGCTATCGACAGGCGTTGAAGGATGTGGGAAAAATTATCCATCATTTCGTCCCTTTGTCACGTGAGAGCTTGCTTAAGCAACAGATTGATATAATCGTCTGCTCTTTCGTTTTTCTTTTCTTCCTCCATTGAGGGTTTCTTGGGTGTGTGAGAGAGATTTTCCTCAAGAGAGATAAGATCGAGACCCAACTTTCTATACTCATACCTCGTCGGGGACATGCACTGAAAAATGATCAAGAGCAGCCTACTCTGATACCACTGATCCAGATTATTTTCAGCACGAAATGAGAGCAGAGATAAATAAAAGAAATATACAAAGATATTGAAAGAGAGGAAATAATATAACAGTGATATATCATAAATATAAAAAGAGGCACAACTATATAGTAATACACAATTTCTATTAATGAAAGAAATGTACAGAGATTGTAAAAATACAGAGTGAAAGACTCACTAGAATGGTGGCAACTTATCTCTGAGAAGATATGTGGCGGATACTCGCATTTGCAAGAAGATGATTGTTACAATGATATTCCAAAGGCCTTTTTAACATAAGTAAAATCCAAAACCCTAACCCCGGAAGATGAAAAGCCAAAAGGTTTGCGGGCCCCGATGGGGGTAGTTGATACGTCAAATTCAATGGGGCGTAACTTTTGCATAAGATCTCTGTTTGGGTCGCTCGATACACCGTTGGAAAGGTCTAACTGAGAAGAACGATTCTATACTAGTCTAGGTTGGTGCCTTCAGCAATCGCCTAAACTCTGAATCCCCAAAAAATGTCGTTTAGGGCCTCAAAATGGCCTTAGAAGTTTGGAACCCGAAACATTGCCAAAAAACTGCCAAGATGGAAAATTGTTTTTCGAGCCCATGGAATAGGTGGGTGGCCACCAATATCCACCTGGATCAAGGAGGAAACACATTTTTGGGTCACACTGTACGAACAAAAGAGGAGGAAATGGGAAAGTGACACGAAAGAATTCAGACGGTTGAATGGAAGAAGCATGCCTTATCCTGATCATTTAAAAGAAAATATTCCAATGATATGCCCCAATAGTTGGGTTGTATACCAATTCAGAGAGAAATATGGTGCATCCGGTCATTACCCACGTGAAGAAGAGGATGCACTAAACATAGGGTATGGTTTCAACAACTCGGTAATAATATTTTTGTGTACATAATTTTTAACTTTATATTGCACATCTAAATTGTAATTACATATATATTATTTTATATTTTAATGGTCGGGTTATTAGACACATATTGACATTGTTCATTTTTTATTGGTGCATTTATTCCCATATATGTGGGCATATGGACATCATTTTCGAACAGAAGATGTCGATGATGGACATGACACAAGACTCTGGAGTGGAAGTTGAGTTCGGCCAATCTAGCCATGCTAGCCACCACGATCAAAACACCATACAAGGGAAGTTAGGTTATGTCAGAAAGATACAAGAGATCATTCAAGTGGACTTCTCTTGTTTCCAATGTGTTATTTTTACGTGCAAGTAGTGGGACACCTTTGATTGGAATAATGTCAAGGAATATCGTGATAATGTGATGATATGTATCAACTCTAAAAATATGTGGGATCAAGATAAGGAGACTTATGTTTTCCCAAAACCCTGCAACGAAGTGTTTTTTTATATGTGTTGGATAGGGATTGGTGGTTTGTATTAAGACACGACCCTAGATAAAAACATATTTTTTAGAAAAACAGTTTTATTATGCCAAGCGAGGAAGATAATGAGGGTGATGACAACAAAGAGTGATATGTACATGTTTTATTTCATCTTTAACATTGTTGTTGTATCTTTTTGTTATATTCTTTATTTCGCTAATTATTTGTTTTTTATTCATCTTCTAACAGAGGAAATGTTAAGTTAATTATAACAAATCTTTGAACAATTTTAGTTGGTTAACAGTCAGTTTGATGTGTAATGTGTTTGTCTTTCAAATTATTTGTGATGATTGAATGGAACAATTGTTATTTGAACATATTTATATTTTGTTGCATATATTTAAAAATGTTTGATCTTCTTTAAGTATTTCCAATTGTGAAATCCTGAAAATTGTTAAATGTCCAGTTGAACTTTTAATGGGATATGAAATTCTACTTTTTATGTTGATATAATTAGATGTAATGATATGGTTGATATTCATGTTTAATAGTACAATATTTTTGAGGATATGTTAACATGTTGATTCAAAAACCGAGTTTATGTTTTAGATTTAAAAGTAAGATTAACAAAAAAATGTGGTTTATAATTAAAAAATTAAATGTATAACATGATTTTGTGATAATTTGGTTTTTAACTAAAGTAGTGTTTGTTAGTTTACATACTTTTATCATTTCTTTTGAAAATATTTATAAAATTATGCCCCCAATGTTGAGTAAAACCACAATTAATGAAGTAATATTTTAAAATTTGATAGCAACCAACTTACAAAATAATGACAAAAATAACAATAAGAAGATTTGCATCCATAAAATTTTAAAGGCAATAGAATTCTTATCATTGGAGATCATAACTTTTTTATAATAACAATTTTTGGTGTAGAAGAGTCTATTCAAAAAGAGTAATTAGTACAAAGGAAAATAATATTTATTCATATGTAATTTGTTTTTTGAAAAAATAAATTAGTTAGAATGAATATGTATAATGAACTATCTATGCAATTATAGTTTCAACCATATTGAACTTTGTAATTTATAAAAATAAACATGATGACGATAACCATCTTATAACAAACATAAACAACATCTAAAATACACATTTATATTCGCTAGATAACATCATCTAATTATATATGCGTCTAGCACATATAAACATAATTAATTAGCTAGCACACATATCTAATAATTTAATAGGGCATCATCATTGTGATCACATATAACAAAATACAAGCATTTTCTAACATCGTCATCACACACATCTAAAAAGAATCATTTAACATACACATCTATCAAGCACATTTAACATCCAAATATAACATGAGCTAACAATATACACATCGACATCAACATATAAATTAAGTACATCATCAACATGATCAATAGAAAGAAAACACCATATATATATATATATATATAATGGACAAGTCGAATAACTGCTATAACATATCTGGTCCATCCAGTGGGATAATTTGCATATCTACAACAATAGTGGAGGCCTAGTCTGTAGTGGAAGATGATGGATGATGAATAGATCATGCATGCTCATCTAGGTGAGGTGAAAGACGAGGATGAAGAATAGGTCTAACATGCTCATCTAGGTGAGGCAAAAGAGGAGGAGGAGGAGGAGGAGGAATATGTGTTGCCTCCTCATGATCTGGGTGAGGTGAAGGAGGAAAATGAGGATATGAAGAAGGATGATCACGACCACCCTCATCAATCAATGGGGTATTGGACGAATGGGTCGTACAGGAAGAAGAGATGTGCCTATTATCGAGATACCTCCTCATTTTTAGTAGCCTGGCAGCTCTGACGATATGAATCATACGAGGCATCAAGTCACATGACATCTCCCTCCAAATATCCAAGAGTGTAGGATCTTTCCTGATGTCTCTCATCGGGGTAGGGAGGACTCCCACCTCAGTCAAAAGTACAGAGAGTCANATAATACAGAACAATAATTACACAGTTAATTCATTAAACAATTTAATAAAACAAGTTAAAGAACGTGTTAGAATTAATTTGATTCTAATTAAGTAAGATAATAAAATGAAACTATATTAATTTAAAAAAAACACTAATATTACCTCTATCATCTCGTGTGAAGAGGATGTTCGGAGATCCTCTCCAATCCAAACCCGCATAAGGACATGGAACCATGACGAACATATGATCTGTCACATTGCCTAGTAGCCCTAGTGCATCTAGTGAAATCCTATCTAGAAACTCCGGTTGGCCCCTCTTGGGCATCATCTACCCCCACATGTGCATTCACACACGAGTCCTCGGCTTAGCAGGATGATGGAAAAAATTCATCCTCGTCTCTGGAAACCTCTCAAAAAATAAGCAAAATAACTTTGATGAAAATGGGAAGTTCAACCTCCCACGTATCATAGCATGACATTTGTCGAGCGCTATACAAAACTGCCACAAAAAATGGCATACCATCTGATACACCGTGGTCGTTGTACCAACAAATCAACATAATACAAAAGCGGGCATCCAATGCATTGTCCATCACTGGTAAAGTGGGATATGGTATTCACTAAGAGTGAGAGGCTAACCTCTTCTGCACCGAAAGAGGCAATTTTCAGCTGTCCAGCAGACACCTGAAAATCAACTAGGGATAGTATATCAACCCCAGAATATCATTGAGAGTACATGAGTTGAATCTCAGCATAAACACCTACTAGTACATATGGGAACTGGGGAAAATACTCCCCTCTCCTAGATATCCCAGTGATAAAGTAAATATCCTCCTTAGTGGAATAGTACCACTAATTCAGACCCACACAGAAAGTATGTCGATGGACTTCCCATCAACGGATTAGATGCACCAACAACCCAGAGTGCCTCTTAAGGGATGTAGCTTCCTCATAGTACTTAAGGAGGCCTACATCCCTCAAGAGAACATGAGTCACTGCAATAATAGGGTGAGGGTACATATCCCTCTCCCTCGCCTCCCATTCCCGTACAACATTGTATAGCCCCATGTAAAAAAATATTTTAAAATTAGCAAAAAGGCAGTGCGTATACGTTCACTACACGCACCGATGCATGTAACAAATGTCGACGCACCATCACATAAACGTTTCCAAATTTTCGAGTACAGAATTTTTTACGGTGCATTCTGGTCATTACTATCTCACCGCATACGGTGCCACCAAAAAATTTACAGGGTACATTATCAACAATGCCACATAATTTACCATGCCACACAATGTTGCATTTCTCAGCAATGTGTTTCGTAAACATGAACGCCCCAGTGCACACATTTACCAACGTACTGCTTAAAAACATATCTGATAAGGGTGGTGTGCCATGTACTTTAACGAACCAGTGCATTATCTGTACTTTGACACACCACCCCACCAGTTATATGATTTTCTTTGGTGCATCATTAAATGGATGTGCCGGTACATTTATGTTTACCAATGCACTATTGAGAAAGGTAACAAGGTATGCAGTGTGCCCTGTAAATTTATAGGTCGCATCGTATGCGGTGCGAACCGAGCGCTT
The DNA here is from genome assembly GCA_032191745.1 of Picea mariana. Lineage (NCBI taxonomy): Eukaryota > Viridiplantae > Streptophyta > Pinopsida > Pinales > Pinaceae > Picea > Picea mariana. The sequence continues at coordinate 49,923 of JASDQU010737682.1, read as the reverse complement.
CGAATGCACTACACAATTTTTTTTTTACACTTAAAATTTCACTCAATTTTGAATTTTAATCTAATGAAAAATTAAGTTATGAAGAAACAAGGACACTACCTGGACATTTTCTCATCGGGTAGGCATGGTTGCGACGTACTAAGAAAAAGTAAATTTTCCCATCATTTGGAAAAAATTGAAATTCACACAACGAGCAACAAATGAAAGGAAGGAAACCAAGGAAAGCACCAATGGAAGGGAGCTTCAGATAGGAAAAGGTTGCATCGGTTCTTTTGATCTCTACAACACTGAAAAATGTTGCATTGGTAAAGTTTTTTATAAAACCTTGTTCCAGTGCACCCGATGAACAACTACACCAAGGTGTACATGTTTAATGAGTGCACCAGTTATATTAAAAAAAAAAAGAAACCCTAGGATGATGCGCATGTTTTTGGGCACGCGTGCACATCGATGCGTTTACTACTACATAGCGCACCATCGTACATTTTTTGAAAAATTACAATGGTGCAAATTTTTTTGTTTAAGCATGACATGGTATGGTATAATAATAGATTCCTCAGTGTGGTCGGTTTTACATAGCGCACAACATAAATTTGGAAATTAACCCTAACACGGTGCTCCATATTGGAGCACTGGTGCGCATAATACAATGGAGTGCACCAGAATAAATTTTTTGACACAATCCTACATTGGTGCGTAAATGTTTTTTATCTAACCATATAAAAATGCACTCTACTAATAGTGCACCGGTGCTTCCAGTGTTACGTTATGCACCAAATATTTTTTAAAGAATGTTGTTACAGTGCGTCATTATTTCCTGGTGTGTCATTATTTTCGTAGCGCACCAAATAATATTTTTATTTATTTGAAATAAACCTGGTATGGTGCACTAGTTTTGAGGGCACTGATGCACCTGTTGTATAAAATGTACCAGTGCATTATGTACTTATAAAAACATCGGCGTAAAAACATCTGCTAAAACCTCCGCCCGCTCACCTCTGCTAGTATCATCCACTATAAACGGATATTTGGGCTATTTTTATAGGGGCATCCGCAAAAACCTTCGTTAGAGGGTCTTTTCCTTGTAGTGACCTTTGAAACTTTTAGGGTGAAGCTCAACAAAATTAACCAAATACCTAAAATTAACCAATGATTTCCAAAAAGCGAGTGTAGTAGACCTGAATACCATGGAAATTGCAAACAAGCCCTATACCCAAAAAATATTCAAAACTCTATTTCCAACTATAGAGCAAGCAATGAGCTCGACAATGGATAAAAATACAAAAATACCTAAATCTTCCCCAATCACATAGAAATTGAAAACCTCCGACCAACACACAAGAAATTTGAGAGAAAAAACAAGAATTCATAATTGTACATAACCCAATTTCTGAAAGTGGAGAAGGAAAGAGTAATTACCAATTTTTGAACAAACTTCCTTCAAATTTTCCCCTAAGTCAAATGACTCTAGAGCCTTCACAAACCACCACCTCCCTACTTTGAATCCTTCGGATGCAGGCACACCAACAAGAGAGAAAACAAGAACTGAAAGGGAAGATAGGAGAACTGAGTAGCCTCACAAAGACACTCTAAATTGCAAGAAATCCAAACTAGAGAACAATATGATACCCACCAAACCAAATCCCAGTAGACTCATGGTAACAGAAAAGACCAACCTCAAATATGCCTATGCCTACATCTCGATTATACGATAGTCCCACATTGGTTGTATTATAGAATTGAATGGAATTCAATAGCCACAAGCCTGGTATTACTTCACATAAGGGCCAATTGAATATAACTTTGTGAATTAATGGATTGATCTATAGTCATAAACCCCACTTTTTAACAAAGTTCCAGTATTAACCTTTGAGGATAACTTAGCCCAATGATCTTCCTATCTTGTGGCTTGGAAACAGGGGCATCTAAGCCATCAAAATCATCTAAGGATCGCACTTGGCCTGGGCCACACCAACCCTTATCATGGATGGATTTTTTGGTGTCTCCTCCCGATCGGAGCAGGGAGGTTTTGAATCTGGGTTTCCATGTAGATGTTTTTGGTGTCTCCTCCCGATAGGAGCAGGGAGGTTTCAAATCTGGGTTTCCATGCAGATGTTTTTGGTGTCTCCTCTAGATAGGGGCAGGTTTCGAACCTGAGAGTTTCCATGATAAATTAAGGCTTCAAACCTAAGCGTTTCCATGCAAAACAAGGCCCATCAAAAGCCCATCCAAATCCATCGCTCTATTGGGATTTGACAATTAATTTAAAATACCAACTTTAATTAAAAAATTAAATAACAAACTTTAAAAAAAAAAAATTATAATAAATTATAAAAATATGTAATGGAGAAAGAATAAAATAACGTGTAGTATTGTGATTTTCAAAATCTTACCCACCCTCATTTTTTATTCATGCAACACGACTTGGAGCTAGATTGTGCAATTGAATTGACACCACCAACAATTTTTCAATGGATCTGTTGAATTTGATTTCATCTTTATCTATACGCCCATTTTTGCTGTCTTTTCTCATATATTTCTCCATGCCAAAGACCTTCAATTGATTTATGGACTTGGTGATCCGCTGGCCATTTCAATTTGATCACCACTTCTTTATCCACGATGCATCTTTTTTCGGCCATTTCAAGTCACTCAAGATTCCTTTCGCGACTTATTTATCTCTCGCTTTCCTTCGTTCTTCACCTCTTTGTCTCAAGGCCAATAATGCAATTTCTCTTTCTCTATCATTGTTATTAGTTCATGTTATTATTTTTTACTCACAAAAATGATTTTATATAAATATAGCTCAATTTATTTATTGTGGTTAGATGTTCTTTCTACAAGTACAAGAAAGATGTATAATATTTTTAGTGTTTAACATGGAGTTGAAATGCAACATTTTAAAAAAATATTATTAAAAAAAATATTTTCAATATCCATTATAAATAAAAAATATATTTCAATGTCCATCATAAATAAAATATTGAATATTAAATATGTGGTAAAAATATTAATAACAAAAATTATATTTTAATATTCATCATAAATAAAATATTGAATATTAAATATACCCCAAAAATTATAATAACAAAAATTATATTTCAATATCCATCATAAATAAAATATTAAATATTAAATATGTCTCAAATTTTTTAATGTTTGTCATCCATCTAATTTAGTTTCAAAACATCATTATAACAAATAGAATTTTAAAAATTTTGAAGTTTGAAACCAGTTTCAAAAGTCATTAAAATGCATGTTTGATAATAGATTTAAAAAAATATTAGTAAAAGGTGGTTATGGTTGATAACATTGAAATTACGAAATATAAGGTGGTTGTGGTTGATAATATTGAAGATCAATATTTGATGATCTCCCTGCAATAAAATGTATTTGAAAGATTGATAATCTGCACATGTTAAACGTCACCAAAGTAACATTAAAACTATAACATCTATGTGGTGCAGACGTCACCCCGTGCGCACGTCCGCTCTCACCAGGACCTTCCTTTACACGGGCCCGAAGAGTCAAAGACCCTTCCAACTCCTCTCGGGAGTTCCCTCTACCCACAGCACTCCTTCGACGATCTTCCCTTCGCTTCTCGGGAGATCAGGTTTCGCGGTATCGCGAAACGCGCATGCACAATTCACATGTAAAACAAAACCCCGAACCCCGAACCCCGATGGGTCAACGAGTCAACGCTTCCGTATATCGGGGATTTCCCTATCGGGATATCGCTATTTGCGATGTCGACACTTTGAACTTCAAACCTCCAAACACCGATGTGTCGATTCCCCGATATAGCGCCACCTGTACTCCACTAGCGTCTTCGGGTCCCACGCAGCGACGTCACTTTGGGATTTTGTGGATCGTGAATCCACGATACAAGTTTTCCTGGGTGTCGAAAACCCCGAATGCCGAACCCCGATATACTGGGATCTCTCGACACGCGTCCCGTGGAAATCAACGGCTCCCGTAATTTCGGGAAATCGCTACTCGCGATTCCAACGAGCACGAAACTCTTGCCTCGTCAAAAGCCAAAGCCTGAACCCCGATGAGATTTGATCCTTCTTGTGCCTATAGTTTAACTCCTGCGCAGCTTCTCCACAATCCAACGATCCTCGGGACTTTGCTAGTTCCTTCTGCGACCATGTCCGTCAATTCTCCTTCTTGGAGATTTCTTTGCTCTAACACTCCTTCCAGCTTGGAACTTCTCCTGGGTCTGTTCCCAAATTCTTCACGGCGGAAACTATCCCTCCTGAGCTTGATCCCTATGATTTCTTTAGAGATTCTGCGCACACTCTGATACTCGGCCTCAACAACTCTCGAAGTGTTGAGTCTCTCAGACTCTGTGCACTCTCTACAACAGAATTCCCACACCTTCCTTTTCTCAGACTAACTGCTGAGATTCCAAACTCGGCCTACACTTCTCCTGCACGGCTTTGTCACCCCAATTTAGCTTGTGGGCAGATGAGAATGAGAGTTTAACTTTCTAGCCTCATCAACACACTCTATGCGGATGAATTCGACTGCACTCTATGCAGGAATCTCCTGGCTCAAACAAAGAAACAATTGAGACTCACTCTCCTCTCACGGACTTCAGTAAACCTCTGAAATCACATGCACAACATATTCAAAAGTAAATGCATATAAAGGAAACAGAACATTCAGGAACACATAAGCAATATACACAGAGATACAACACCAGTCATGAAATTGAATCAAAATCTCTTTCTATTAATCCAATCTGTACATGAGGGCTCTCCACAAGTTCTCTACTCTGCTCTTCTCTTCTTGCTCCTAAATGAATCTCTATGCTCTGAATGAATTTCAATGTACAAGGGAGGGTGCCTATATTCCATTTGCCCTCTCGAATTCTACAACTATCAAATCTACAATAAATTCCTATCTAACAGCATTAAAACTAATAAATGCCTTCCTATCTACAATAC
>JASDQU010737682.1:26502-43759 GCA_032191745.1 Picea mariana | reverse complement strand
AATTTCTCTTAAAAATGCTTAAAAATAAATAATATTTGAAAAATATAAATGAGACCCATTAATGGTGAACAATAGGGAAAATGAAGTGACATGGTGGTGAATAATGAGTGATATAATGGAAGCATAGGTGAAAAATGTATGGTAATGAGTGATATTTGTATGACGTTTTGAAGCCCAAACATTATTCTAGGCCAAGTTCTGAATGGCCAGTAGGCTCACAACTTGTACCTTCAGATAAGTACTGTTGGAGAAAATCAATGTTTAGATCACCATGGTTGCTTAGTTTGGAGCTCAGATCGCCATGGCTATTGATTTCAATGGAGACAGAGTGCATGCTAGAGTAATTCCAGTGTTTTCTTGAGAATATCGGATCATGGAAGCTACATGGAATGAGGAGATTTGTGTCGATCGGATTCTGTCCCTCATCACTTTTGTTTTCGATGTTGATATCGATTTCAGTGAAGTGTTCGCACAAAGGATTCTTCTATATATACTCACAGAAGGGTTCTTGGTGTTCGAGCGAAATCGAATGATGAAACAAAGGGAGCATATCTGAGGACAATCTACTATCTAATTACACATGGGGTTAGTCTAGGAATTTGGAAATCCATTCCTAATCTACGAGATTAATGAATACTAACACACTCCATCATTCTAACCTGCAAAAGAGAACCAAAACAATTTAAACTACAGCAGCAAACTAATTAATAAACTGATAATGCATGTACAGGAAATAAAGAGACAAATAAATCATAAAATCCATGAACAACACACACAGAGTTACCAGACTACTGGTGGCCCCCCTAGCAAGTCGTGGTCACTCTCTAAAAGCACACCACGAACTCAGCAGGTCGAATTCACCATAAAAACCCAAAAACACAGTTCTGGCATAATCTGGTAATGTAAAAACTCAAAACAGAGTAAAAACGTATTTGTCCCTATCACACTGATGTATCTGATGCTTCCTTATGTTTGACCACCTTGGTGGTATTTATAATGTTTACATACCAAGTGTTCTATCACAGGAGGTTCAAACCACTTCTAAAATTGGAAAATTTCATTAATGGTGCCCTGACTGCCGAAATAGAGCGAGCCAATAATCACCCTCTTGAACAATTGAAACTGATTTGTCGAGAGCTCAGTAGCTGGAGGGGATAAGGATGAAGAAAACCCACGTTTTTTATTCGCCCCCCACTAGCCACCAATACCATAACCGCCAAATCGCCTTCCATTTTTGTGCAGGAAGAGGTGTTGGACGGAGTGCCGGAACGAGTGCTGGAACGAGTGTCAGATCAAGTGTAGGAACTAGAAACATAGTACGTTTTTGCCCTGTAACACCAGAAAAATGTGAATTAGCTCTTGGAAATCATAGAACGTAATGAATTATACTTGATATAATCATTAAACATGAATTATACGTACTTTATGTCGATCATACCATTTTATCATAAAATTCTTCAAAAAGCTCCTATAAAATATGAAAAACACATATGTACATGCGGTAAAAGTGTATAATAATCGTCATAAAAATTATCATATCTCGGGCCCAACATTACCCCCACACCTAAGATTTTGTAGGTCCCACTGCAAACAAAAAGAAATTGCCCTTTATGACTAACTTGCGAAGGAGGGGGTGGATTAGCTTTAGAAGATTCTCTCTCTTGCCCGGGGGATTTTGACTTAGGATTTTTGTGGTGTTTTAATTGCATCCAAAGACTATTATTGGTGGCAGTAATATCATCAACCTAACGATGTAGATAATTCATCTTGGCTTTTAGGACAACGTTATCATGGCGTAAATGACAACTCAGTGTTTCATGCTCTCTAAGTTTGAACTGGAGGGTTGGGAGTTTTTGGAGGCTTCTGATGACATGCGAGGGAGCCTTGAGATGTATATTATACCCTCAATCCTTTAAACCATGCAAAACAACAATTTTACCTCTGCAAAATTAGTTCCAAAAGTGACTTCCCATAAGTGCAACAATTCTGGCCTGACGAACTTTGTGAAAAATAGGTATTAAAGTGGCACCTGTAACCACAAGACAGTAAAACCTGTGTAAAAACTGAGAGAGGTTTTTGTTTTTGAATATGTCCTTGACAAAAACCTCTCTTGTTTTTCAAAAATTCACTTTCACTTGTTAGGAAAATACGCCAAGAAATCATGACTAAAACAGGAAAAACAGAGTGTTTTATTTCCTGAAAAACTAGGCCTCTAAGAAAATTGAATATATCCAAAACCATAACGTATATTTAGAAACTGAGAGAGTTTATTATTTTTTAATATGTCCTTGATAAAAATATCTCTTTTTTTTCAAAACTTCACTTCCAGTTGTTAGGAAAACACAAAAAGAAAATATGACTAAAACAGGAAAAAACATAGTGTTTTATTTTCTAAAAGCATAGGCCTATAAGATGATAGAATATATCCCAAACCATAAATTATATTAAAAAATGGAGAGAGGTTCTTGTGTTTTGGTAAGTTATGAACACAAAACTCCTACAAGTTTCAAAATTACTTTCTCATTGGTTCATAATCCCAGCTTGAAGTCGGTTACTCAAAACTTGCAAAAGTGCAGTGTGCTCTTAGCAGAAATGCAACATGGTCTTTGATAGGGATTTTGGAGGCCTTCCCAGAGGATTTTTGGCTGAAAGTGGTATGGGTTGAAATTTTATGATGTCTTCTACACAATGGAACCATAAATCACTGCGAATTCCTTCTCGAAACCTCTGAAAAACTGACTTGAAGTCAAGTTGTCCAAATGTGCAGAAACCCTCCAGTAGCGACTGTATTTGGAGAATTTATCTCAAATAATAACACCTGTGCATAAAATGAAGGAGGTGTTTGTTTCTTGGTCTATTATTGACAAAAACCTCTTTCACTTTTGTCAAATTCATCCTCCTTAGTTTAGAAACCAATTTTGAAGTAAATCTTTGACCAAGACAATCATTTGAAAATTGATGACAAGGAATGATGACATGACAATGATGAAAATTTATGACCTTGGATGAGTAGAGGGAGTAGTAAGGACACCTAGACACACCAATGACCATTTTACAATCAATATATGTCAAATTTTATTTGAGAATTTTATTTTGAAAATATAACAATTTGACCTAATAATCCTATCAATCACATGAAAGAGTAAATTTGATCACTGGTGACTGACAGAACTGACAGATACTAACAAAAGGCTTGGTTTGTACTGGTAGGCATGGTGAATAGGAGAATTTTTATTGCCTTTCATCAATATGTAACAATTCAAACAACTGATCCTCTTTTCATAAGCTTGGAATACAGATGACAGTAAGTATTTAGTAGTTGTAATCGCTCTGTATTTGTCACAAAGAGTAGTTAAGTATAAGCAGTCTTCTAAACATAAAAATGCACAGCAAGCTTATAACATACATAATGATGTTAGAAGTATATAATCTAGCATACCAATACAAACAACTGCTAAAATAATATCCCAAGACATTGTAAAAAGACAATATGACAGAATTTTGACAGAAATCCTACTTCCTCTTCTCATGGGTTTTTTATACAAATGGGCAATTTTTAGCATTTTTAGCTCAGGAAAACTCCCCCCAGACCAAATATATGGCATGTCCTTGTGCCATGAATTAGTAATAGGCTTCTTGGTCTTTACTATTTTTAGAGGGGGGTTAGCAATAGGCTTCTTGGTCTTCTTGCCCGATGAGGCTGTAGGGGTATCAACAATTTTCTTTGACTTTTGGTCCAGTACAAGAATAACTTGAGCATGAGGGTTTGGGTGGAGTAACAGTCCCTAGATCAAGATTCTTCTTGCTAGTATTGATTGTAAGATGAGGGTTTGCAAATTGGTAAATGAACTCATCCCATGCTTTCTCCTGTTTTTCCAACTCGGCTAAGACAAGTAGTTTGATAAGGTCGTGGTGAAATAGGTTGTTATGGGGATTGGTTACATCCCTCCTCTCTTGAGAAGACATCTTCTCAAGACTCTTTAAGAAGTAAAAGGGAAATTTACAATGGCTTATTGAACTGAAAGTGAGCTAATAATCGAAATTGACAGGCTTTAAAGACGGAATATCTACCTTCACATGTAATCAATCTGGTGATGACTATGAGAGGGTTGATTATCTCCACTTCTTGGAGTATCCCTTAGCTCCAGAGATGTTCTGAAATTCAGTTTTGAAAACCCTGTTATAGCTTTCTCTTGGCAACTAGTGGTGTTTAAATCAGCGGTCTCCAACTCTTGGGATCTTTGTGGCTGAGGCAATTGATTCCTTAGAGGCCACGAACATAGTGAATAGGATTTGAGGTAGGCTACGAGTGTTCCATTGTTGTTGATTTTTCCACCATGCTTACTCAATCCACTCGCATAAGACATGTAATTTCAATCCTATAATGAACAACCTGTAACGAAAATAATCCAATAAAGTGGTCTATTAAGGGTATGTACAACAATTTATAGCACACAGGAGATTAACATTTCAAAAATAAAATGAATGCTGATGTAATAACCTGTATCATGAAAACAAATACATGAATTTTTACAAAGATCTACTTCTTCTAGGCAATGTTATCATTTGTCAACTCATGAACCCCTCCCCCACACCTAAGTATTGTGACACCTCAGAATCAAAAGTAGAGGAAACCAGTCAGTATCCCCCCAATAGCCGAAGATTTATAGTATGTCAAGTGTAAAGATAAAATTTCACAGATTGGTCTAACGAGACGGTTAGAAGATGGCTCCACCTATAGGATAAGAGATTGTATATATAGATAAGAAGAGATAAGAAAGAGAGTTTCAAGATAGTCTTAGAGTTATTTCCCAATGACAAGTGTATGAGATTCATTAACCTTAGCTTAACCACACTTACTTCATGTCATCTTTGTCTACAAGTAATGTCGTACATCAGGACAAGTTTAAATTTATTATTTATTTTTGGCAGATTACCATCCTCGCTAGGTAGAATGCCCCGCTTCCAGCAAGCCTATTCAGTACTCTGATGGGTTTACCTAGTCATACCACTGGCCGATACCCACTGCCAGCAGACCCATTCAGTATCCCGATAGGTTAGCCTCTTAAACCCTCAGAGACTGGCCCTCCATCCTTTAAGATTTTAGTATAAGATTGCTTATACAAGAAGATGGGAGAACAACTCTGAAAACAACGTTTTCTTTCTCTTTTTTCAATTAGGATGGTATTTATGTTAGAGGATGATTGTTTGTTATATTACTTAGTGATTGTCCTGATGTAAGGGGTACTTAAGCGGACATGGCCTATATAAAGATACGATATAATCAAGCTATTTAGTGTGTAGTGGATGGTACCATTGAGAAAGAACATAAAGGTATCTCTAGGCTCAACTTACTTTCTTCTTGTGTAGTTATTGTGATGTTTCCATGACTAACCACTAATTAGAACTCCTTGTTACTCTTTGATAAAGACACTTGACTCACTTACTCAGGTGTCTTGGAAAAAATGTACGAGAGACCTCTAAGCTTGATGGTTATGGTGTCACTTCCTTATATAGTGGTGAAGGTTCAAGAACAATTGCTATTTAATATGCCTTGAGAAAAAGAAGATGAAAGTATTTTCAAAAACATGGCTAATTACAGCAAGTCATTATTCATTTGATGCTTACTAGACAACAAGGTTCAAGTATAGCAATGTTCGAAGACGAATCCTTCTTTTATATTTCCTTGAAACTGTCTACTCCTGGTGAAATAAATACCTACAGAAGTCTCTAGAAAAAAACACACTCTAAAATATCAAATACTAATGAGATCAAGTCACTGGAACATGTATCTCATAGCTATTTTATTAAAAGAAAATGTAAAATGAGGCTGCATTAGACTTCTAAGCTAAACTAACAAAATGCAACTTTTATTTACTATCCTACCCTACCTAAAAAGAAAGGGAAAATCTTTATTCAAGTGTAAGAACTCTTCCAATGTAACCATGTGCGGAGAAAGATAAGAAACATACTCATATCCATATATGAAAAAGTTACCGCAGTGATTACCTAGATATGAAGAACCAACCAACCTACTTGTTTGGGCATCAGAAGGTGTTGAAGAAGAGAATAGTATTGTGGCCTGATGACCTCTTGAAACCAAATTTCAATGTAATCTTGATGTTCATCAACAGTAATTTCTATACTCTCCTTCATCATGTTGTGTATATCCTTTTCTTCTGGATGTTTTATTTCTAAAGTACATAAAGAATCTACTGAGATGGATGTTGAGAACTCATCAATCTTAGGTCTTAATGATTGCTCTCTACTGGATGTAGTCCATATTTTTTCAGCTTCCTTCACATTTTGGCAAGGAAAATCATTTTTTAGCTCATAGGACCTTGACTCTTCTAATATTTTCGGAGATGTAGACAAGTTCTTGGCTATCGTCAAGATGCGTTCTTCCTGAAAAGAAGAAATCTTGACTGCTGCTAGGATTTGAGAAAGTTCCCTCAGGCTAATGGTTTATTCTAAATTCATCTTGCCATTTGATAAAACTTGGTTCACACAAAGATGATGTCCACAAAGTTTTGATCTCTTGATGGTGGTAAGAAAACAAAGGTTGTATTGTTTGGTTCTACAGAAGGCTCGAGTGGTATTGCCTCCTATCCCACTATTATTGATGCTTCAATTTTATGTTTTATAGTGCTCCCTGTCTTAGTCTCTTCAGAGACTACTTTGGCTCTTTGGGTTGAGCTAGCTCCTATTTTTCAGTATCGGTCTGTGGAGATTATGAGTGGAACATTCCTTCCCCCGAAAAGATCGGAAGGAACCTTGGTTGAAAGGTCTGATCTAGATTTAATGTATCTACCTTTTGGATCTCTAGGTCTATTCATGAAAGAAAGCAAAAACAAAACAAAAAAAGCTACCATTTGGTTTCTAGGTCTATTCATGAAAGTAAACAAAAAGAAAAAGAAAAACTGCCATTGGGTTTGGGGGAGCCTGCAATAGCAGATGCACAGGTTCTTACCTCTCATCTTAAAGTTCCCCCACCACCAATCTAATGCTAAGGTCTAGGAATGATCTATTTCCTAACTACTTCTTACCTTGAGACAACTCCTCGACAACAATGCCAAAAATGATGGGTGTTGTATATGCACTAAAAACACAGTAAAAACCCTCAATTAAATTGTCAACCCGGGGTAAGTAAACTTAGAGTTGTAGCAAAATATATGCCAAAGGTAGAAGGGATAGTAGGAGCATAGTCTAACTAAGGAAGGTAGCTATCTAAGGCTAATCTACTCAAGCAAAGCTATCTAATGAGCAAACCCTACTAAGCAAATTGAAACTAGGTAACCTAAGTACTTTTGGGCTAAGGATCGATGGATAGTTCCTAAGAAAGCAAGTAAAACCCTATGTAAAGCAAACTAGTTCAACAATAAGCAATAAGCAACTATCTAAGCATATCAATAAGCAAATGCCAAAATCAAACTATTTTAACTTGCCAACCTACATTCAATGAGCAACTACCCTATGAAAGAAAATAAATAAACAAGTAAGCAAAGACACCTATATAACCTATTAAATAAAATAGACAAGCAAGCAAAGACAACTAACTAACCTACTAAAGCAAAAGACAAGTAAGCAAAGGAAACTAATTATTGCAAGTAATTAAAGTAAAACTTCTCATTGAACAACTATCTAGCCTAAGAGGCAAATGGACTAAATGCTTAATGCAAAACTATTTCTAATGCATGAAAGGAAATCTAAGAGGCAACTGGACTAAATGCTCAATGCAAAACTATTTCTAATGAATGAAAGGAAATCTATTTTATTTAAAGCAAGAAGAACTACTAACTAATGCTAATCTATAAGAAGAAAACTACTATCTAATCTATCAAAGCAAAGTCTAGCTATCCTACAACAACAATAAAAATTTATGCTAATCTATGAAAGCAAGAAACTATATCTATGAAAACAGAAAAAACTATCTTTTAACCTATGACAATTCAAATATAATGTTGGTGGTTGTGTGAAGACAAAAACAATATTAAATACCCTACATGTTCATTTATTAACCATCAACAACATAACGAGATCATCATTATACTTATATTCTACATAAGCAAAATTCATACTTAAACTCATTCATTAACTAAGAACTACAATTGCAATCTAATTCTAGACAAGAAATTACGTAACATGAAACTATGCTATGTCTATTCTAACAATTCAAACTGCAAATAAGGAAATGACTAAAAACAGAAATTTAAAACATGATATTAAAAAAAAAACTAACAACTATATTAATCAACAACTAGCTAAGCCAATTCTACATAAAAATGAAATGAGCAAGCTATAATTAAAAACTAAAATTGATCCTATCCATCTAGCAAACCATTGTCGAAGAAAGCTCAAATAAAAAATATGTTCTATTCTAAGTAAAACTCTGTTTTAAATTGGATTCTAAAATCATAAATAAAAGAACAATATACTATCTAATTACACATGGGGTTAGTCTAGGGATTTGCAAATCTGTTCCTAATCTACGAGATTAATGCATACTAACACACTCCGTTATTCTAACCTGCAAAAGAGAACCAAAACAATTTAAACTACAACAACAAACTAATTAATAAACTGATAATGCATGTATAGGAAATAAAGAGACAAATAAATCATAAAATGCATGAACAACACAGAGAGAGTTACTAGACTATTGGTGCCCCCCCAGCAAGTCATGGTCACTCTCTAAAAGCACACCACGAACTCAACAGGTCGAATTCACCATAAAAACCCAAAAACGCAATTCTGGCATAATCTGGCAATGTAAAAACTCAAAACAGAGAAAAAACATATTTGTCCCTATCACACTGATGTATCTGATGCTTCTTTATGTCTAACCACCTCGGTGGTATTTATAATGTTTACAGACCAAGTGGTCGATCACAGGAGGTTCAAACCACTTCTAAAATTGGCAAATTTCATTAATGGTTCCCTAACTGTCGAAACAAAGCGAGCCAATAATCACCCTCTTGAACAACTGAACCTGAGTTGTCGGAAGCTCAGTATATGGAGGGGATAAGGATGAACAAAACCCACGTTTCTGATTCGCCTCCTACTGGCCGCCAATACCATAACTGCCAAATCACCCTCTGTTTTTGTGCAGGAAGAGGTGTTGGATGGAGTGTTGGAACAAGTGTTGGAACGAGTGCTGGATCAAGTGTCGGAACTAGAAACGTAGTGCGTTGTTTCCCTGTAACACCAGAAAAACGTGAATTAGCTCTTGGAAATCATAGAACATGATGAATTATACTTGATACAATCATTAAACATGAATTATATGTACCTTATGTCGATCATATCGTTTGATCATAAAATTCTTCAAAAAGCTCCTATAAAATATGAAAAACACATATGTACATGCGGTAAAAGTGTATAATAACCATCATAAAAGTGATCATATCTCAGGCCCAACAATTACTTACGGGATACGACGTCCATGGAGACAATGTTGTTAGACGCATTCCATAACGATGAGCTAGGGGATGATGCACATATCAGTGATACCATTTTCGAAAGCCTAAAATCTATTTCCACCACCCCTCTCTTTGGACCTAGTTCCCGGTCGAAGTCTACCCAGTTTGGGACAATAATGTTATTGTACAACAAGAAAGCAAAGTTTGGCATATCAAACACATGTTTCTCAACAATATTGAGGTAATTGACCAACAAGTGCTTTATATTGTTTTTGAGAAATCTTGTCACACAATCAAAATTAAAAATGGTTGCTTTTATAAATGTTAAATGACCTTGTACATTTCTATTGCCCACTATCTGTAGGATATTGAAAGATAAGGATATTCCTAGTGATAATGTTTGCCCGATAGATGCGAAGAGGCAAAGAAGTTGTTGAAAATGTTGGGTGTTGAGTATATATCATATCATGCATGTACGAATGATTGTATTATATATAGAGGAGAATATGCAGATAAAGAGATATGTCTGAAATGTGGGCATGACAGGTACCATAAATTAAATAAAAATGGTAAATCACATGGTCCTCCTCATAATATATTAAGGCACATGCCTATAATCCCAAGGATTAAAAGGCTCTTTCATTGCAAAGAATTATCTATGTTGCAGGGATGACATGCCTCACACAAAAGTGAGTCGGGAGTTATGTGAATCCTAAGAGATTCAATATCCATGAAGCATATATAGAATACATGGCCAGAAAAATTCAAGGATGAAGTACGAAGTCTATGACTCAACATAGCAATGGATGGTGTGAACCCATATTCCCTCCAAAACACCAACTATTTTGTTTGGCATGTAGTAGTGATCAATAACAATAACCCCCCATGGTTGTCAGTGAAGAATGCACATATTATGTTGGCTCTTGTAGTCCTTGGTAGAATACAAGTTAAGAATATGGATGTCTACCAACAACCATTGGTAGATGAATTGAAGGAATTATGGGAAGGGATACATGTATATAATGTATCAAGACCCATCACCACAGAGAAGAATTTTATGTTGTATGGCATATGTGCTTACACCACACATGATTATTCAGGCTTAGGAGTTTATTCTGGTAATTAACATGTTTATTGATTTGTTTATATATGTAACAATATTTATTTGCATATTTAATTCGTTGTGATTGACATCCTATTCTTAAACGCTAACGTGTTATGCATAAAATAATTTTGCAGGTCTTGTAACTAAAGGCTATCATGGATGTAAATGTTGTGGACCTTCTCTGAAGGCTAGGTGCTCCAACCACCTATGAAATACAGTGTACGACTTCTCGAGGGTATTCCTCCCAGAAGAAGACCCATATAGAAAAGCAACATCTGCTTTTAATGGTAAACTAGAGATAACCCAAAGGCTTACAATAATGACACCAACAAAATGGATTAGAGCATATGAGTGAGAGACGGAGAAGGAGATTACAGAAATATTCGATTCAAATGAAGAGCCTATGTTCAATGATCCAGAATTCTTTGACACCTATGTTGAGAAATTACCCACTGGGATGAAAATGAAATCTATCTTTTATGAGCTCCCCTATTGGGAGCATCTTAAGATTTCCCACTTACTAGATCCCATGCATATATTTAAAAATGTTTCATCTTCTTTATGGAGCCACATATCGTCGAAATAAAGTGGCACATTGGCTATGAGGAGAGATATTATTTCTTCAAAAAATAAAAAGAAACATTCGCCAAGACAAAGAAAGTAGAGGAGAGGTTGGTCCCTCTTGGTCTTTCAAAGAAGGTGATGTCCAATGGATTTTGAAGAAAGAAGATCTTTCTTTGGAAAAGCAAGCTATATTGGGTGTGAAGGTGCCTTATTTATATGGGTCTTCCCTACGACATTCCTTCATTGTGCCTCAAGACCATTTGTCGAGGTTGAAATCACCTGACCATTTGAACCTTCTAAAGGTACGACATATGTCAAAAATATGATTTTATTATTTGTAATTTTTATTTTTATTCCATGGGATAAAACATAATTAATTTTTTATGTGTTTACTTTGTAGTGTCATTATCCCCCTGCTCGTGTATGAGTGTGTGAACCGTGACTTCCCCCATGACCTAAGGTGTGCCATATCTAAATTATCTGCATTTGTATGTTGGATCACATCAAAGGAGATTCATACAGCTAGCATTCCACGGTGGCATCAAGAGATAGCTAAGATTGTTTGTATGTTTGAGAAGAAACTACCACCAAGTTTCATGGACTTCCAGGTTCATTTCTAATTCACCTAGTAGATGAGGTTGAATTAGTCGAGGTGGTCTCCTGTCATTGGATGTTTTTTTAGAGAGGTACATGAAAAAATTGAAATGATTTATTCGTCAAAGGGAAAACCCAAGGGGCCTATGGAAGAGGGGTACATATCATATGAGTCTTTATATTATGTTAGTGAGTACATCAAGAAGATTGAAAACACACTAGGTGCAGTGATTTGGGATGATGAAAGGGATGAAGACAAAAGAGAAGGGGAGCTTCTCCAAATGAATGGAAAAAGATGCTTGATAAATAGTAAGTGACTTATCGTTTGTCAAATTTCTACATAATAACTATTCACACTGAACTTCATAATGTATATTTTCATGATCTCATATGTACTATATGTTGGTTTTATTTCATGAATACATCAGTGAATTCATAAATTGATGCCATCAATAAATTCATTCTTTACAATTAGGAGTAATCCAGATTATTTTCGGCATGAAATGAGAGCGGAGATAAAGAACATAAATATACAAATATATTGAAAGAGTGGAAATAATATAACAGAGATATATCAGAAATATAACAAGAGGCACAACTATACAATAATACACGATTTCTATTAATGAAAGAAATGTACAGAGATTGTAAAAATACAGAGTGAAAGACTCGCTAGAATGGTGGGAGCTTATCTCTGAGAAGAGATGTGACTGTTATTGGCATTTGCGAGAAGACAATTGTTACAATGAGGCTCCAAAGGCCTTTTTAACATAAGTAAAATCCAAAACCCTAACCCTAGAAGATGAAAATCCAAAAGGTTTGTGGGCCCTGATGGGGGTAGTTGATACGTCAACTTCCTGGGGGCGTAACTTTTTCATTCGATCTTCGTTTGGGGCGCTCGATACATCGTTGGAAAGGTCTAATCGAGAAGAACGATTCTCAACTGTTCCAAGCTAATTCCTTAATTAGTTTCTTGAACCTCGAATCCCCAAAAAACGTCGTTTAGGGCCTCAAAACAACCTCAGAAGTTTGGAACCCAAAAAATTGCCAAGATGGAAAATTGTTTTTCGATCCCATGGAATAGGTGGGTGGACACCAATATAAACCTATATCAATCCTCCCTTGTTAGGAAGAAATGGTCTCCATTGCATTGAGTTCCCGGGGGAGAGGGGAAAGCGATTGTTGAATGTGAATCTTGGTGAGTTGCTTGCCTTGTTGGAGACGTCGCGCTGCTCATTTTGTGGAAGGATGTCACGAACATGTTGTTGGTAGGATTGACTGTCAGGCTACATGAGATGACTGTGTGTAGAAGGAATCTTTTCATTTTACTGCAATCTTGTCGACCTGCTTCTGTTGGACATAAGGTGCTTGGGCCGAGGCTGTAGTGGTTGTAGTATCCTTCTGTTCCCCTTTTGAACAGATTGTAAAGAAGCTAAATTTTGTAATATGAGATACTACCTTGCAACACTGTTTAGGTGGGACAGTAGTTGGAACTACCTCTAGTATTCTGTAGAGATGACCCCCCAAAGTAATAATGACACTACGGGGTCGAGACTCATAAACAACATGCCGCTTCCACATATATGGTTGGCCCAAGAGAACATCACAGACATCCAGTGGGGAAACATCACATAATACCTCATCCTTGAAGGGATGGATGCCGTATGATAATTGACACTGCTGGATGACATGAAGATCTCGTCCCTGGCGAAGCCACCCAATGTTGTATGGATGCGGGTGTGGTGTTTTAGACAATCCCAACTGTTTGATGACCTCCATTGAGATGAGGTTCTTTTGGCTTCCGCTATCAACAATAAAATGCATCGGGGTCCCCTTCACCCACATCTGTGAATGAAAAAGGGACTCCCCCTCTTCTTGATCTGTTGGTTCTTCTAGTTGAATTGTTGTGATCACGACAATAGCAGTGGGGTCTGCGTCGATGATTTGTCTTTTACAAGTATTTTCAGAATCAGATTCTGAATCAGGGTCCGGACCCTTGTCTTTTATCTCAGCCACCAATAACTGTTTTGAGAAACATTCATCAGTGTTGTGCCAGTGGATTTTGTGGAAATCACACCATTTTCCAGTGTCCTTCTTCGTCTTCCTGCGACCTTTATTTTCCTGTGGCTTAGACTAGTTTTCAGGAAGTTGTTTGTTAGGGCCATCTTTCTCATACTTTGGTTGTTGCGGATTTTCAGATCCGAACTCCTGTTTGTTCCGGTGCTTAAATTTCTACTCGGTTTTAACAACATATCGATAAGCAGAACCGAGTGATGAGATGTCCAGAAAATCCATTTCAGTTTGAATGTATCTGTGTAGAGCCCCACGGTATTTCAGAACCAAATGTCGCTCGGAGTATTTGATACGCAGCTTGGTGCGCAAGGTATGGAAGGTATTGGTGAACTCTAACACTGCTTGGCCCCTCTTTTGCTGCAGTGTGGTCCATCTCATGTACTAGTCCTCATAGTTGCCAATAGGGTAACATTGTTCCTTGACCGCATCCACAAAAAAATCCCAAGTGGGATTGACCCCATATATCCCATATTCCTCTGTGGAGTTTTTCTCCTAGTAAGTTTCCCACCAATGTTTGACATGGGGGAGAGCCTTAAGGAGCACAAAGATGATCTTTTCTCTATCGAAAAAATTGTGAACAGAGAAATAACCTTCTAACAGATTTAACCATTTGTCTAGGGCATCTGCATCTATCTGACCTTCAAATATAGGAATATCAAAATTGACCTGTACCTTGAAAGGTGAGGTGCCTCCAAAGTGGTCGCTTGATGAACATGCACCTGATCCTATCGACATGCTTTGAAGGATGTGGGAAAAATTCTCCATCATTTCGTCCCTCTGTCACGTGAGAGCTTGCTTAAGCAACAGATTGATATAATCATCTTCTCTTTCGTTTTTCTTTTCTTCCGCCATTGAGGGTTTTTTGGGTGTGTGAGAGAGATTGTCCTCAAGAGAGATAAGATTGAGACCCAAATTTCTATAGTCATACCTCGTCGGGGACATGCACTCAAAAATGATCAAGAGCAGCCTGCTCTGATACCATTGATCCGAATTATTTTCGGCACGAAATGAGAGCATAGATAAATAAAAGAAATATACAAAGATATTGAAAGAGCATAAATAATATAACAGAAATATATCAGAAATATAAAAAGAGGCACAACTATACAGTAATACACAAATTCTATTAATGAAAGAAATGTACAGAGACTGTAAAAATACAGAGTGAAAAACTCACTAGAATGGTGGCAACTTATCTCTGAGAAGATATGTGACGTCTACTAGCATTTGCAAGAATATGATTGTTACAATGAGGTTCCAAAGGCCTTTTTAACATAAGTAAAATCCAAAACCCTAACCCCGGAAGATGAAAAGCCAAAAGGTTTGCGGGCCCCGATGGGGGTAGTTGATACATCAAATTCATTGGGGCATAACTTTTGCATACAATCTCTATTTGGGTCGCTCGATACACCATTGGAAAGTTCTAACTGAGAAGAACGATGTAGTCTAGGCTAGTGACTTTAGCAAACTTCTAAACCTCGAATCCCCAAAAATCGTCGTTTAGGGCCTCAAAATGGCCTTAGAAGTTTGGAACCCAAAAAATTGTCGAAAAACTACCAAGATGGAAAATTGTTTTTTGAGCCGATGGAATAGGTGGGTGGCCACCAATATCCACTTGGATCAAGGAGGAAACACATTTGTGGGTCACACTGTATGAACAAAAGAGTAGGAAATGGGAAAGTGACAAGAAAGAATTCATACGGTTGAATGGAAGAAGCATGCCTTATCCTGATCATTTAAAAGAAAATATTCCAATGATATGCCCCAATAGTTCGGTTGTAGACCAATTCAGAGAGAAATATGGTGCATCCGGTCATTACCCACGTGAAGAAGAGGATGCACTAAACATAGGGTTTGGTTTCAACAACTCGGTAATAATATTTTTGTGTACATAATTTTTAACTTTGTATTGCACATTTAAATTGTAATTACATATATATTATTTTATATTTTAATGGTCGGGTTATTAGACACATATTGACACTGTGATTTGTTCATTTTTTATTGGTGCATTTATTCCCATATATGTGGGCATATGGACATCATTTTCGCACAGAGGATGTCGATGATGGACACATGACACAAGACTCTGGAGTGGAAGTTGAGTTCAGCCAATCTAGCCATGCTAGCCACCACGATCAAAACACCATACAAGGGAAGTTAGGTTACGTCGGAAAGATACAAGAGATCATTCGAGTGGACTTCTCATCTTTCCAATGTGTTATTTTTACATGCAAGTAGTGGGACACCTTTGATTGGAATAATGTAAAGGAATATTGTGATAGTGTGATGATATGTATCAACTCTAAAAGGATGTGGGATCAATATAAGGAGCCTTATGTTTTCCCAAAACCCTGCAACCAAGTGTTTTTTTACCCAGATGTGTTGGATAGGGATTGGTGGTTTGTATTAAGACACGACCCTAGATCAAAACATATTTTTTAGAACAACAGTGTTATTATGCCAAGTGAGGAGGATAATGAGGGTGATGACAACAAAGAGTGATATGTACATGTTTTATTTCATATTTAACATTGTTGTTGTATATTTTTGTTATATTCTTTATTTCGCTAATTATTTGTTTTTTACTCATCTTCTGAGAGAGGAAATGTTAAGTTAATTATAACAAATCTTTGAACAATTTTAGTTGGTTAACAGTGAGTTTGATGCATAATACGTTTGTCTTTCAAATTATTTGTGATGATTGAATGGAATGATTTTTATTTGAACATATTTATATTTTGTTGCATATATTTAAAAATGTTTGATCTTCTTTAAGTATTTCCAATTCTGAAATCCTGAAAAATTTTAAATGTCCAGTTGAACTTTTAATGGGATATGAAATTCTACTTTTTATGTTGATATAATTAGATGTAATGATATGGTTGATATGCATGTTTAACAGTACAATATTTTTGAGGATATGTTAACATGTTGATTCAAAAACCAAGTTTATGTTTTAGATTTAAAAGAAAGATTAACAAAAAAATGTGGTTTATAATTAAAAAATTAAATGTGTAACATGATTTTGTGATCATTTGGTTTTTAACTAAAGTAGTGTTTGTTAGTTTACATACTTTTATCATTTCTTTCGAAAATATTTATAAAATTATGCCCCCAATGTTGAGTAAAACCACAATTAATGAAGTAATATTTTAAAATTTGATAGCAACCAACTTACAAAATAATGACAAAAATAACAATAAGAAGATTTGCATCCAATAAAATTTAAAGGCAATAGAATTCTTATCATTGGAGATCATAACTTTTTTATAATAACAATTTTTGGTGTAGAAGAGTCTATTCAAAAAGAGTAATTAGTACAATGGAAAATAATATTTATTCATATGTAATTTGTTTTTTGAAAAAATAAATTAGTTAGAATGAATATGTATAATGAACTATCTATGCAATTATAGTTTCAACCATATTGAACTTTGTAATTTATAAAAATAAACATGATGACGATAACCATCTTATAACAAACATAAACAACATCTAA